>JALMGF010000512.1:0-148576 GCA_023333645.1 Sceloporus occidentalis | reverse complement strand
AATACGACAATCCTGCTCTCCTTTCCGAGGAGCTTCCTTTACACTTAAGCCGCTCTTCTTCCTGCACAAGAAAAGGCGAAACCTAAAGAAATAATTTTCCATCTGCTGAGGGTAGGCGGGAGGCGACGGATCACCCTGAGATCAGGGTTGATACGAAATGTCAGGGATTCTGCCAAATGTTCTCCTCTAGATTAACTGCGCTTGTCTTGCAAGCACAAAAATAGTCGAGCAGTTTGTGTTATATGTCATCTTAATAAACTAACACACACATATTTGGCAGTAGACATATTGCGGCAGGTTTTATATTTAAATATGACACAAATCTTCATGCGGTAAAGAGAATTATCATAAACAGATGATGCTATGAAATTATGTTTCTTGGATACGCAACAGTTTTTTTTGCTTACATTTTCTTATTGGAAATATTGTTTCAAGGCTCATTTTCATCTGTGTGTGCGACACTTTCACCGCCATATAATGCTTGCACATCACGGGGAACATCCTAGATATGTAAGCGGGAAGAGGAAGAGAACAGAGTATTTGGAGATTTATATATATCAATATTCATTTATATATTTTTAATATATATAATTAATATATATTAATACGGATTGAATTCTGGAGAAGACACCTGGTAACATTGTTTTGATATAACCCTTGTTGTCCTCCTCAGTCATGAACCTTACTTTCCACCTTAGTCAATAGGTCTGGATGTCTTGGTTCTAAGCGTATGTGTAAATCCAAAAATTGATATCAAATGGTCCCTAACGTGCAATTAATGGTGTCCTAAAGAGTTGCAACGCTACATAATCGTCTTGATACATAAATGTTACAATGAAAGTTATTCCTATGGTTTAGTTGACAAGCAGAGGTCCTCTTTACGGATGAAAGACACGGCTTCCATGACTCGAAGCATGGTTACATCGTTATTCAGGTTGATAAAAGACACAAAGTTCATCAAGTTCAACCCTTCCAAGCATCCATACCCGTTAATCCAGATAACAGTACCCTGTTCCCCTTGGCCAAGAAGCCTCCATGTTTGTGGACAGCTCCTTCTATTCATTCCATGGATCAGTGGGGCAAACATTTAGGACCTTATACTACAAACAGTCCCTTTAAAAGCCATAGTCCTGAATTTTTCAGGAGGTCCTCTTTTTTTTTTTTAAATAGCATATTCACTTTCTTTTTAAGGCCATTGCTTCAAGGACAGGCATGGCTCGCTCTTCACAATGTCCGTATACGATTGATTTCCCCTGCTCTACGATATACCATATCGTCAATGTTTATTTCACGTTCCTACACATGGTAATAAAATCTGCCGTTAGATTGGAAACAAAACGCCTCCAGTGCTTGAAGAATGCTCTTCCTTTAACACGTTAGCATTCAGAGACCTTCGGAGAGAATTGTTCTGTAGGGTAGGAACCCCTGCCCAGTGGGTAATGGGTTGAATGTCCGACTCTGCAAATCATCTCTTTTGAGCTTTAAGAAGAAAAGGTCCAGAGGCTATGGGGGGCAGGGACCAGACACTTCGAGATGACAATACCACCTTGTACTCCGCAGTAATATATCAACTGGATTGGGATGAAGACTCGGTTGCCCGGAGGCGAAACTCTCTCCTTCCTAAAGTCCATTCCATTTTAAGACATAACTTAGCAAAAAAGCTGCAATTTAATTTGAACATTTCGCTCGTTCTCTTAAGTGGCAACAAAGCCTAATCAGACTTTTTTTTTTTTGTTACCTACAATCAAACACAAAAAAGATTGCTACATATTTTATATACAGCCGGTGCTCCTTCGTGGGTTATAAACACTAAGATTTAGTATGAAATTTATTCACCTTCGGTGATAATCGACATATATTTTTTCTCAAGGAAAGTTTTTCTTGGAAATGCACACATAATGCTTATCCAGAAGACTCTGTATATTAAGTGTGTTTGGGGTACGGTGGCCAGGTCTCTCTCTTACATTTGCTTCTGGGGATGATGGGCATTGCCGTTGAGTGGCTGAAGCACGTTGCCCACCATGAGCCACCTGGGGCAGCTACTGGTGTTGCCCCTGGAAGTAACCCGCCCTATGTCTTGATTAATAGACGTTATTAAATAGGTTTTAGAGGACCTTGATCCTGAAACTATTGGGTTTTCTCCCAAGGTGCATCTGAATCTACAATATCTGGCTGGATCTTACGAGTCCATTTTCTTCGTTCCCTTACCTGTAAGAATTCAGAATATGAAAAACTGATTCTTCCCCATAATTTTACCGTTTGCCATTTTCACCCGGGGGGCAGACCCAAAACAGGATATTAAAGAGGCCGTTCTGCGTATCTTAACAGGGTTAATTCTAACCATTATCTCATAACAAATATACTACTCAGAACCCCGTGATTTCCCTGATAAATGAATGGTGTGATAGTTGTAACCATTTGCCTGTTAAATAGTTCTAATAAAGTGATTATCCATGCCCTACGTGCCCATGTCCCTTCAAAGTGTTAAATTAGCCACACTCACAAAAAAAAAAGTTTTAATCCAGAAGGAATGATGGATTAAACTGCCCATTTTTCCACCGAAGAAGTATACTTCACACTCATTTTGCTTTGTAATTAAGAAGAAAGTCAGAAACATCATTTATACATTAAGAATTTAATAGATATATTTTTCCAGTTTTATACATTAGCGCAGGACAGCCCATTAATGAAATAAGTCTTCCTTCAGGGTCAATTTAGATGGACTATAATCTTCTGCAAATATATTGCAAATGAGGGTCGTTTAATGATCTTAAAACTAACTGCCAGAAGACGATTGCTCATAATTCTCAGACAACAAGGAAGAATCTGGTCGGCCACATTTATTTTTTTAAAGCAGACATATTACTAATTAAGAAATATGTATACATTTCAGAGTTCTTACGGAATAAAACAATATTGATCTCACGGCTGAGCTATGCCCGAGTTATGCTATTACAACCGACGAGTGTTAAATAAAGAGCCAGGTTACTTACACTAAGCGTGAGTCGGGGATGTTCTATCGTGCAACCTCACTAACTCGCTAGTCATGCGCGGGCGCGTGACGGCCGACCCAGACGCCAGGAACACCTTGTTGAGCCGTCCTTGAACCTGAGGCAGACTCACCTGTGACCAATGGAAACATAAGGGCAGAAATAAATACTCAACGGGAAGAGGAACTAGAGTCTCCTTGGCTCCAGCCATAGTCCTAAATTTTCTGGAGGTCCTAGATATATATATATAATTTTTTGTAATGAAGGACAGGTATGGCTCGCTCTCTTTAGGCTACGATCAGCCTTACGCAATCTCTGTTCTAAGATACATTATATCGCCAATGTTTATTTCACGTTCCTACACACGGTCATACTATCTCCTGTTATGAACGGAACCAAATGCTGTGCTTAAAGAATGGTCTTTTTTTAACATTCAGATACATTCCGGAAGATTATTATTATTTATTATTTATTGTTTTATATAGCGCCATCAAATTCCGCAGTGCTGTACAATGGGATGTGCTCTGTATGGTAGGAACACCTGCCCAGTTGGTAAAAGGTTTTCTCTGGGAAGCTCAGGGGTTTCCTATGTTCTTCGGACTTCATCCCAATTGGAATCCTGACTCTTGACCAAAACTCAAATAGAAACACTTGGAGGTGAACCCCCGATTCCGCTCTACTCCAGTGACTCAGAAATAGATTTATAGACAATATAGAAACGGAGTTTCTCCCCCCCAAAAAATTTATAATAGGAATAGGAATAGTCTCTCTAAGTGTAAATATTTTGTCTGAAACCAAACCTACCTTTTGCCAATAAATGGAGAGAGTAAAAGAGTAGAGACTTAATATATTTTTGTGTATTTATATAATATATATATATATAATAAATGGGATTGTAGAGGAACAAATGAAAGAATTAGATGAATGTTGGAAATGACCAAGAAACAGTAAGAAAAGTGGAATGAGAAACTGCATCGATAAACTAAGAACGAGATGGAACTAAAAGCACTATAAAGCAGAATGAATATGGGATTAATCAGTTAAAATATAACATAATGATTTACATTAATATTATTTGTCCTCTTCTGTACATAGAAGATCGGTCCAAGCGAAGATAATGTTTTTTATTCGGATGTAATTCAGATGCTTTTGGGACATCAGAGAAGAAGGAACCTCAGATCCTCCAAGCTTTTGCAACTAGTCCGTTATAATTACATGATTTTGGGGAAGGGTTCTTTCTAGTTCCCAGTGATTATAATAATACATAAGGGAACAGGCTTTAAAATCTATACAGCAACCCACAAAGAAAAGAAAATCTATCGCTAATTACATTGTTAACCTTCCTGATTTACGGCAAACATCTAATTAAAAAAACATTGTGTCCTGAAGGGGCAAAAAAAAAAAAAAAAAAAGAATTGCAGCCCTCCCCCCCAACAAAAATGGGGTTAAACCAACAACTACGGAAAGACCAAATGCACCTGGGTTCAGCGTCCTTTGTCTTCCAGAAGCCAGCTTTGGAGACGTCAATGAACTAGGAGCAGGTTATGGGGAGACGTAGCCTCAACTTTGCAAAGACTGCGTTTTTAATATATGTGAATCTGTCCAGAGGGACCTGTATTTAGGGACATAAAATACGACGCGCCCCTGGATAGATTCCCAATTCCTCCTCCAGTTTTACGATGGGCGCAATAACGCTGGCTCGCGGCGCCATATTCATTTCGCCTTAAGGAAGATTGTCATGCGCGTTAAAGGTTTTCTGCCATTATCCGTCACCGAGAAATGACCAAATTAATAGGAGTCCCGGCGCAGCACAGATAAAACCGGCATCCGAGACCCCTTGCTAATACTTTATACGCATTTCCTATTAATACACAAATTAAAGGAGCCTCGCCGTCAGCCGGATCTTTTTCTCAATATTTACGATTTAAGGGTCTATTGGAAGTCATAGAAAACAATGTTTGGGGTTATTTTCTTTGATAGCATTCTGCAAAAATATTTGATTTTACAAAGGCGATGTAAATCTGTATAGGAGATAAAGTATTATATATATATATAAATATGTATTTATATACTGTATATATGTTCTAACCAACACATTGCAAGCCTAAATGTGGATATATGTGATTTTTTTTTTTACTGCTGTAGCGACTCAAACCTTAATCAATCCTTGGCATAGCCTCCATAGCCTAAATCAGGACCGGGTTGGCCATCTGGCATACCGGGCAAATGCTTGGTGGGCTGCTGGCCAAGGGGCCACACACGCTCACCTGATCTACCTGCCACACGCAATATGTGAACATAAAAATGTGTTGTGCAGCCGCATATGTTGGCATTACTTACTCCATCATCTCCAATCCGCTCCTGGTGTAAGTGGGTCGGTTGGGGAGACCTTCCTTGTAACCACTCCATTCGGCAATGGCACAGTGGGTGTGATGGGGGGTCTGCTGCTCCCCTGGACTGGCAGAATTCACACCCCATATCCCATACACCACTGTGTCTTAAGTTAGTGGGAAAAAAACATGTTTCTTGTGTTTGTTTAAAGGATAGTGGCTTTGTGTTATGTAAACCATTAGGCTTTATTATATATTTTAATCTGTTAAAAAAACAAAAGCAGAATCAAAAATGGGTATAATCAAAGTTTTTACCCAGCTAACCTACAAGCTCAGAGCATGGGTACGCCTTGTTCTTCATTAAACTAAATGAAAGTTTGGGAAGTATTTGCTAAATCCTGCTAATTTCAGCAGCAATCATCATTGAAACTAACTGCATGTCACTGATGATTGTCTCGAATCTATTAAATATATTCTATTGAACCCAAATTACTCCAGTTTTAACTTAGCAAATATAACCCTTAATTATTATTATTATTATTTTATTTTTTATATATTTTTATGCGCTCCATGGCATAAAATGGGAAGTGTTTCAGGTGAATGCCCAAAATGCCCAAGTAGGCTGAAATCTTTTATTACGAATACCCCAAGAACGATCATATGGTGTATTAGAACGGTAACACAACGGTAACACAATATATTGGCAGTTTTTACGCTCTATTGATTAATGCCAAACATATTTTTTTGACCATTCCACATAAACCAGTTCAGAATTTTATGATAGCTATTTTTTTTATTTTCTATTCATTTTTTTTTTTTGCATTTGCTACTAAAGAAAATAGGTTTTGCAAACCCCTAAATATATATTTTTTTAAATTAAAGAATAAAAAAAACCCAAGCCTTGTTCAAATACAACAAAATTAATAATTATTGTTATTAATTAGAATAAATTAAAAGAAAAAAAAAAAAAGCAGGAAGCACATGTTTTGTTTAAATCACCGTCTATATTCATGTTCTGGCTAATTTTTTTAAAACAAGTTTTTTTTTTCTAAAAAATTATTGAAAATGCCCAGGCAATCCATTTTAATCTAAACTTCCTTTTCAGTTTTAAATGAATTTATTCTTGCTAAAATCAATTTAACTTGTTAAAATATTTTGGGATGCATATTATACTTTTTTAAAAAAAAAAAGAAAAAGTAAAAAAAGAAATGTTTTGTTCCAAAAGAACATTACTGTGATACACTGTTTCCTTTTGTCGGAGATTTAATAAACAGACTTTCCATGCGCTGATACATTGCCTCCATTGTCTTACAGTCAATTGGATTATTTGAAGCTGATGACCTCCGAGCCTCACTTGAGGCATTTTCTGTCCTTCTGTTTTATGACACAACCTTAGATACAAAAGTAGAAAAAAAAGGTCAAGACAGCATGTAGACTTTTGCATTAAACACTGGAACACTAATTGCTTTTAGCGACAATCCCCTTTTGTTTGTGTACTCTAATATTTTGATGGCTAGTTTTGTTTGAAAATATGTTCAAAAAGAACACAAAGCGGCTCTTTTTCCAGCTGTCAGTTCAAAGCTGAGGAAGGATTCCCAGAATTGGCGTTTTTTTTAACATTTGAATCACTCTCACGGTTTTTACACCTTTTTCGCAAATCTCAGCATTGCAAACAAACACTTACTGATGCAGACAGAACAACGCAATGTTTGTTGGTGCCTGATTTCTGTGCTGCTAATTACAGGTAGATCCGTTACACGCTTATAACCCGGTTATTTTATGTTATTTTTCCTCTGTCTTTAGTGTGAAAACAAGTTTTCTTGCGGAGTTGATGAGTGTGTGTTCAACCGCTTGTGAGAGAGCTCTAAAAGTTCATATCAGCAATATAATACAACTTCGTTCATATTAATTGAACAAGCTGAAATATATATATAACCCCAAGTGCTGTATACAGTAATATAATCCCCCAGCGCTGTATACATTAATATAACCTCCAGTACCGTATACAGTAATATAACCCCCAGCGTTATATACAGTAATATAACCCCTCAGCACTGTATACAGTAATATAACCCCTGGCGCTGTATACAGTGATATAATCCCCCAGCGCTGTATACATTAATATAAGCTCCAGTGCAGTTTACAGTAATATAACCCCCAGCGCTGTATACAGTCATATAACCCCTCAGCACTGTATACAGTCATATAACCCCCAGCTCTGTATACAGCAATATAACCCCAGCACTGTATACAGTAGTATAACCCCCAGCACTGTATACAGTAATATAACCCCAGCACTGTATACAGTAATATAACCCCCAGCGCTGTATACAGTAATATAACCCCCAGCACTGTATACAGTAATATAACCCCAGCACTGTATACAGTAATATAACCCCCCAGCGCTGTATACAGTAATATAACCCCAGCGCTGTATACAGTAATATAACCCCAGCACTGTATACAGTAATATAACCCCACAGCCGATTTGGGAACATTTACCAGGGATGGAAAAATGTGCCCTTACACCGAATTAAGACATTATTTTGGGGGATTTCTGGGCATCAGTTCACATAAATATTTGTCTTTGAAGTAAACAAGGAGGCGAAAGTTATCAGTGAAAATATTTCTTTGTTTGAGTTTGAGGAGACAGAGAATCTCACGGTGGCGGAACGTGGGGGTTATAAATAACATCATTGTTCTAGAACAATGCCCTCGCCACGCACGCAAAAACAACGTTTCAGCGCTTTGTACTGCGAAACGCGCTGTCGGGGATTCAGAAATGGAGTAGGCCCGGCGTTTGGAATACCTCAGCTTATCTGCGCAAACTTTCACTGTCTCGCTGCGGACACAAAGTATCTGCTCAGCGTTCCTTCGGGTGTTTGTACGAATATACAAAGAAAAAAAGATAACAAAGCCCTTTCTTTTTCCCCCCGAGGCCTACAAAGAACTCCAAATCTTTACTATTCAGCACAGCTGCATGCATTAGACAACACAGAGACTTTTGTGCCTCCTTTCCAACTAAGTGGTAATGGGGTGGGGGGGGTAAACGATAACCCACGTTAACAGAATTACCCCATTCTTCTGATTTCACAGCCCACTTTAATATCTTCGCGGCCGTATCTGGATCGCATCCGGCTGGGGACACGGAATAAAGTACGTCGTTAAGCGCATAATGAGCTCTGTAGTGGTGATCGCAGCGTCTCATAAAGAAAAAAAATACGCAAAAAAATATTGTGGGCTTTTTTTTGTTTTGTTTTTGAAAACTGTGACAAAGAGCTTTTTTGAACCGTTTTGTGCATTTTTCAGCGTGCGACTCACGTCTGGGGGTCTTTGTATTCAGCAAAACTCCATAATACTTCGTAATTTCGTGTTTACGCCCTTATCTCACGATGACATGCCCGGCGGCTCGGGGCCGCACGATGCCACATTCTTCCACATATTACGTCTCTTTGTTTTCTGTTGAATAAAATGTTTATGGTTGTTTTTTTTTTTTCCTGTTTTTTTTTTTGGGGTAGAATTTATATATTCTTATTTTGTTGTCATGCTGAGGAATGGAAGCAGACAACGAGCTGCTTGTTACTTAGCCTGTCGCTGATGTGGAACATAAGATCTCATTGTATTTCAGACCTCATAAAATTCTATTAAATTGAATATGTGTTTTTTTTTTAAACCATTCAATACATATAATATATTCTAGGGCTGTGTATATCATTGTCTAAAGATGGTAGCCTTTTGACCCCAGTCTGTTAAGAACCTATATATATATATATATATGTCTCTATACCCATATATATAACTTTGTTATTTTATTAAAATTTATTTTAAAAACCTTATCAATGAAAATGGTAAAACTTTATTGCAAACGTACACATCAACAAAGTGACGAAGACAGAAAGAGTCCCATAAAGAGTCCGCCATGGATCCCATAACTGTAATTTATCTAAATGTATGGTTTTATTTATTCCAGCGGGAGGTACGATGAGTGTTGTGTTCCACATGGATTAGGAATATCTCCCAACTGTCCCGATTTTGCGTTACAGTCCTGCTGCCCTGCTTTGTAGGGGGAGTCGGACCAGTTTGAGGGATCCCACTATGTCATATAGAGTCATAGAGGTCTGCGTTTTGCCTGCACAGACCACAATCACAGCTCCTACTTATTGAAGTAAACAGTTAGGGTATGATGTCATAGCTCATCGCTTTGGTGCTGCACGACTGGTAGGGTTTGCATTAAGAAGTGGCCCCTTCTGCTCCTGATTAACCACGCCCCCTGCTCCACCCACAGCCACGCCCCCAATAAAGATGCCTCTCTTTGGATTTTTTTGGTGTTTTTTTAAATAGCAATTTTTCTGGAAAAAGATGGATTTGTTAACATTTATTAATGACAAGTCTACTTTTAATGACTTTTGGTTTGTGGATAATGCTTTCTGGGAAGCTTTGTTCCTCCATGCTACCTCTGAGTGTGATTTTAAGAACAAAAAAATTAAAAGGAAAAAAAAAAAGAAAAAATATTGTTTTATTAATAGGAAATCCTTGAAGAAAGAAAATATCGCCCTGTCTACTAAATGTTGCGCTGTAAGGCAAATCTGATTATATCTTTTAAATTACAGATCTAGAAATCTGTTCTAAGACATCATTCTGTGGACGCTGGGAATTGCTTGTTTTATGCAAATCGACAGAAAGTGACATTTTTATATTTTATGTCAATTATTGCCGCTATCATCTGCTTTTGGTCCCTTTTTAAATCCTCCCAATGTCTCCTAGATACACAAGAAACATGCTTTACGGCAATGCTAATGAAGTCCGTTCCAACATAGACTTTCAATAGTCAGAGAGTCTGGCTGTGTGATTAAGACCGAGCCATTCTAATGTTTCACATCGGCCGTATGATAAGGAGTCGGGGGGTTTAGTAGATCGGGGATCAGATAACAGAGCGAGAATCATACAAACGGCTGATATGCAGCTGCCTGAAAACATTATATTATGGGGCAAATATTTTTGAAAACGTATTTTTTTTATCTGATACCAGATTAAAAAAAGCACGTCAAGGGTTAAATGTTTCTACAGCTTAATTCGGTTCTCTTTAAGGTTCTCTTAATTTCCTCAGTCCACCTGTCAATAAGGAGTGTAATTTTCTGTCGAATCGGGAATCTATACAGCAGTGGATTAGCGGAATCGCGTCTCGTCACTGGCAGCTCTAATTAAACTCGAAAATGTAGCAGCGTTTTCCTGCAAAAAATAAGTCCTTTGTTCTGGAGATTTAACACAAAATGCATTCAACCCAACACGGGAACCGGGTCGCTTAATTGGATGCATCAGACAGATCCAAGACGAATTGGATGATGTTAACCTAGTACTGTTTAAGAGAGAAGTTTTAGTTAAGTACCAAATGAGGGATCGTTACTTTTATAAAGAGCTCATTGACTCCGGTGTCCAGCTTTTATTTATGTGAGCAGTTGCTGATATTACTTAAAGGTAGCCAGTGTGCTCAATACCAGCGGCGCGACTAATTCTATCTTCAAAGGGACAGTTTAATGTCTCAACGGCTTTACCAAACATACACTATATGGACAAAAGTATTGGGACATCTGACCGTTACACCAACAGGGACGTTGATGACATCACATTCTAAATACACAGACATTAATATGAGGTGGGTCCCCCCTTTGCAGCTATACCGGCTTCCACGAGATTTTGAGGAGTTTCTGTGGGATTTTTTGCCCGTTCATCCAGTAGAGCGTCTGTGAGGTCAGGCAGTGACGTTGGGCGAGACGCCCGGCTCGCAATCTCCGTTCCAGTTCATCCCGAAGATGTTCAATGGGGTTGAGGTCAGGGCTCTGTGCGGCCGGTCAAGTTCTTCCGCCCCAAACTCATCCGACCATGTCTTTACGGAGTTTGCTTTGAATGCAATGTCATAAAAGTCCTTGTTGGTGTAATGGCCAGGTGTCCCAATACTTTGGTCCATTGTCAGTATTTTGACGCCTGTATGGATTAATTCATGAAACAATGTAAAAATAATTCTTATAGCAGCAGCAGCCTATGAGTACCTGTGATTGTGTCGCCTTAAATTTATGAATGAGGCAAAAACATGTTTTGAAGAATTATTTCTGGGAAAGTTTTGGGCTATTCGGCATTTAGTAGAAATTATATTTCCAGGGGAAGAAAAGTTTTAGAATAGATTTAGAAATATAATAAGACTTATTTGTGAGCAAGTCTGGGTATAACTGTTTATGATAGCACCTTGTCAAAGCATTAAGCAGAAAAAAAGTGTAAATAAACAGAAAAAAAGGCTAAATAAATGTAATTATTACCGGTCACATTAAAATACACTTTAGGGATGGATCACCGAGCCACGAAACAGTTAAAAGGTAAAGTCACTCGTCCAGGACGTTGAAAATGAAGGTTCCCGTTTGATAGACACAAGCTCAAGATCCCCGATGTCAAAATATTAAGTTTCTCTTCTAATAATGTTGAAAATATTGCGTTCTGTCACGATTAATCAGAGGCAGAGTTCAGCCTGATTGTAGCTGACGCAGTCACAGAAAATTGCCTGTGTTATCCGCTACACTCCGTCAAATTTATTCCACCTGCATCCTTGAAGTGTATGGAGCCGCGATACTAGGTCTTTCCAGCGACTAATGGATTGTGACAAGAGAGAAGGAAACCTTTATTTTAATTCAAAAAACAAAAGCCAAATAGCACAACTTCAATACGTGCAGAACTTTTTTTTTTTTTCTTATTTTTTTTTTTTTTTTTCTTCTTTGTTCCTGGAACGTGAAAAAAAAAAGAAAAAAAAAATGGGAAAAAACTAAAAGAAAAAAGTGGGAAAAAAAAATCGCGGCAAAAAAAAAAAAAAGGAGGCCATATTTGCAGATGCGGAGGAAGACATGTAAAATATTTTTGAAATCAAAGGCTTTAATTATTTCTGTGGGTTCATGTATCATCGTGGATTTGAAGAACCTCATTGTCCGTCATCTTGGAACAAGCTGCTCTTTCATCACCAAACCAAAAAAACATCCCGATATTCTTTACAACCCTGTCCGTGTTTTAAAAATTTTCCAGTTGTCTGCGGTGATGGAGCTCTTTTATCGGTCAACAATGGAAACATTGATTTTGGGATATTTGAATTTGGGTCTGTAGCACAAACTGGACATGAAATAAACCAGCTTTCAGAAGTAACACAACAATGTTCTTACACAAACTTGTCGTCTCCGTCGACCTCCCCCCCCCCTCCTCTCCTTTCTTATTGCTATTCTAAATAGTTTCAAATCAATATGATTCATTCAACCCCATTACTGAAAAAGTCATTTATTTTTCAACATTTTTTCAATAAGGAATTGTGCCGACACAGTTATGTCATCTTCCGCTCTCTCGGTAGCAAGTGTAAAAAATTAGCTTTGTTACAACCCAACAATCGCTCTTTGTTGATGAACATACATTTATTAAGAGAAAGTATTTGGGAATTAATGGAACATTGAGTTCTGGTTGCCATGGGCAGTAATCATTGTACAAAGTCATGACCTCTTTTCTTATGCGGCTACTAACTAATTGAAATGATACAAATTACTCTGATTCTGTGTCTGCCAGTTTAGATGCTGGTTGTGGTCAAGGGTCAACTGGCTTCTATTCAAAGAGCGATGTTTGAAGTGACTGCTACCACAGTTTGGAGCTTTGTGGATTCACCACATACTGTGGGCAGGGGGTAACCCCAGCAGAGACCGTGGAGATAGTTGGGTTCGTTTTATACTGTGGTTCAGTTTTGGCAGACCTTTGGCTGGTCCGCTATCTTGGTCAGGAAGACGGACAACCAGTAAAGGAATGAGAGAAAGAAAAAAGCAGATAGAATGGCCAAAAGAAGAAGGAAAAAGAAGGCATTTTTTTCCTCTATTGGAATTTTACTCAATGAACCTCGAGGAAGTTTGAAAAGATGGAAGAATTAATAAGGGGCAAATTTAAAAAAAAATGGCGGCATGAAGTGATAGAAGTAAATGATGGTTATATGGAATAAGAACTTAGGGACTGAAAAAAATGGATTTTGCCCCCTCACCCCAAAAGGAGTTTAGAGGTACCCAAGGAACGTAGAGCGATTTAAGGAGGAATATAGGAAAAGAGACTTAAAGGGGTTTTCAATAAGGGTCCAGTTGGCCAGAAATAAGCCAAGGATCTGAGATAGCCCCATATGAAAAGGATTTATTTAATGAAATCTCTCTCTCCTACCCGGTGAATCTTTTCATGAGTTTCCCCATTTTTTATCTTCAAGTTATCCCCACGTTTACCTTCTACTAAACTCGGAGCCAAATTCACCTACCCTAGGAACTCTAAATTATTTGATACTGATCAGAAAGTGCCCAAGATCCCCCACTTCTCATCACGCATGGGTTTTCATGAGATATCCCTAAATTTATCTTCAAATTATCGAAACTCATCCTTAAATTTACCTTCTACCAAACTCAGGAATTCGTGAAAGAGGAGCCCCCCCCACCATGAAAGAGGACCAGATGGATAAAAGATAAAGTCGAGGAAAATGTACAGTTGGAGATATTAAAAACATCGATAAATTCATAAATATTATAACCATGGGCCATCGTTCTCTGAATCTGCACTGAAAACATATTGTTTTTTTAACGAAGACAAAAAGCGAAGGTTCTCGATGTAAAATCCCCAACGCACTCGCATGTCAACATACGCCGGGAAAGCAGATTAGAAATGTAATCTTCTTTATGGTTTTATAACTGGTGGTGGTTAACTCTTTGAGGGCCAGGAGGGTGTAGGTGGCTTTGACTATCATTTTTACTCAACTTACTGGACGCAGAAAGCATGTCCAGGATTCTAGAAATGGTCGCGCCGGCAACGGCGACATTGTCTGGTCTGGAGTCATTTCAGGAACCGCAAGGACAATCTGTTCTAACAGCGTCGACATAGATTAGATGTTCTTACGGGAAATTAATTCTCCTCTCGCATGGTATGACGGTGTGACTAGAATAGATTATTAGTGTTTAACTTCATTCTGGTTCAGCAAACCCAATTTACCAACATTTTAGATTTACTCATCTTTTGAACCAATTTATCGGTTGTCTGGTCTTGGTGTCTCATAACTAACCACGTCTTACAAGGTTTTACGGGTAATCCCAATCGAATACCATCCATCAAATGGGCAAAGAGAGACAATTTTGTTGAAAGGGGGTGTGGTTAGAGGTGGGACTGGGGTGGGGCTTATCTTGATTTTTTATGCGACTTTGTGCCCTATTGCTGGGTATACTGGGTATACTTGTGTAACTGGGTGGGGCATTTAGAAGAAGAATAATGGGTTTTATTTACCCCGTTTAATTTATAAAGCCATTCCCTGTCGTTTCTATACACATTATCAGGGCTTTTAGGGCTTTGGAACCCTGCAATACCCTCATACCCAGCAAACATTCTGACCTCCTAGGAAAGTGGGATATCAGTGGAGCAAAAAGGGGCATCAAAGATTGGGGGGCTTTTGCTGAAAATGTGCAGGCGGTAAGAAAATGAGTGGGTGGGGCTATCATTAGGCCACACCCATGCTGTACCTTTTTTAAATTGATGCCAAGGAATATACAGAATATCCCGCCGTGCGGTCTTTGCTTTGAATACCCTAGAGGGTTATTCACTTCTCAATAAATCCCTAAACATTGGAATTATCATTAACATCTGTTCATTCTAGATAAATAAACATTTTTATTTATCTTCTACCCCCTCGCAGACACCAAAAACATTTCATATATTTTTTTATTATTCTAATTTTTTTTTTTATACCATATAACTCATCTGCGCCCGACTCGTTTCACCGTAATTATGAACCAGGAGTCCTAAAAATCTTAAGACTTAGTTGCTATTGCTGTTATTATTATGAAACTAATTCCCATTCCAATGTCATAAAGATAAACCAAATCTCATTTCAATTAGTTGCGGCAGGAGGGAATGAACTTTAAACAGACATTTAATTTCTGGAAGAAAAAAAATAGGAAGTTCCTCATGGAAATGTTATGGCATTTTGAAATGGATTAATAGCCGAGCCTTTACATTTCCTCCCTGCAGCTAAATGACAGCAGAGCTGGGAGAAGCAGACAGGTTAAATGAGAAAACCCGCAGATACTCCAGGTTAATATATAATAAACGTCCATTAATGTTTATGGTTTTTAATCTGCGCCGTGTATACTGGGTTTGTTTTCCAGCGTATATTGTGTACCACCGCTAATGAATTGCGTTCCATTATTGATGGGATTGTGGGGATCGGATCCCGCGCCGGTCCTCGCGGAAAGTATTTAGAGTTACCGGCGGTAGTTGTTTGTTAGAGGACTATAAAGTCTGACTGTCAGCGGCTACAAGTAAATAAATAAGATGCGGGGCTGGCCGTGGGAATTAAAAAAGACGCTAGAGAAACTGCTAACAAAAAGGAAATCAAATGGGGTTTTTTTTCTTTTATTCTCTTTTTTTAATTGTTTTTTTTTTTTAATGTTTACAAGTTAAATTTCATTCAATAGTTCGGGTAATCAGGACAGGTGGTCTTCTATAATATGCGTAAGGATTCTTTTTTTTTTGGTCACGTTCTGTCTGGCTTTTAGAAAGTAGAATAAGTAATATTTTCAATTTATAAATACGTATTATGCAATTTCCAGGGTTATAACAATAACTTATAACGATTTGTTACTGGGTAGTATACGGGAGGTCTTAACTGAGTTTTTGTCACCTTTCCATTACCTCATCTTAAAATAGAACCCACATTCATTTTATTCCTAGCGTCAGAATAAAAATACGTTTTTAGAAATATTGCGCTGTTTACTTTTTTAAACCAGTTGCAATATTAGCCCCATAATAAAATGTTTTTAGAATATAATGAGTTCTCACTCTATTATCTGAGCACAACTACTAGACAATCCCCCCGACTCCTTATCATACTGCCTGTGGGAAACAGTATGGCTCAGTCTTAATCACACAACTGGACACACTGACTAATGAAAGTCTATGGAGGAAAGGACTTCATTAGCATCGCCATAAAGCATCAGCTCAGTGTGGCGTTTGAGCCGGGAAAGTCACCCAAAATATCACATGACTGACAGCAACGGCGGCTCCAGGTCTGCTGATAAAGGGAGTTTATTGGAATAAAAAGCGATGATTTTATGTTCAAGGGGGAAATATTTATTCGCACAACAAAAACCTGGTTATGTCTTCAAAAGAAACACACATAATGAGTAATGTAACAGTTTGCAATGCGATATCTCCGGACCAGGTGACTCTTTCCCAGTTGGGCAGCTGTTCTGACTAATGACCCGATATGATGGCGTTCTGTTGGTTGTCTGACGGACATTGAGCACGCACGATGTAGATAATACCAGGTAATAGTAAGGGTGAATTATGACATCACAACCTCCTTTAATTCAGGAGGGGCATGATGTGACATCACAGCTCTGACTACATTTCACATCACATTGCCAATTATGTTGCACGCAAAGTAATCACAAAAAATATAGAGGACGCAAATGTCCAACCTCCCATACAGAAGCCTCGAATCGCAGAACCAAAACCTGGAAAAAATCCATCTGTGGACAATTATTATTTTTCTATATTATGATATTATATTATTGTATTCGGATAGCGCATTATGACTTCATCTATTTTTTCTGTAAGGCTGCGGAAAAGGGCTTACATTTTTAATTGGGGGGGTCATTTTTAGTACCATGTCCACCCCCCCACCCCCACCCAAAAGGTTTTAGGTAATCCCCAGCATTTTTGTGCCTATGGGCTTCTGGTCTATGAGCTGTCCCAAGCTACGCTGTCTTCAAGAGCTCACAATCTACTTGTGTATGTACAGGGCCAGACTCGGACTGTGCCATCTAGAACACCCAGCAAATGCCCGACGGGCTGCCGTCCGACAGCGTCACACACGTCTACCCGACAGATATGCCCAGACGCATGCTATGGGAGCATAAAGACGAAGTGTTCAGACTCGCATATCCAGCCGACGGCCGCACTTAATGTCATCAGGTGCCCGCTGGCCTTAAAGTGCCAGATACGCCCGCCGATGCCCGTCCGGCCCTGTACAGGGCGGTGTGAGGCAAATTTGTAATAGAGGGTTAAACCAGAGCAAACATTGACATGAATCATTTATTGGACGTTTAGCAATTGTCACAGCCATTTGGAAAGCTTAGCCTTTTTCCTTCCCAGCACCGGGTACAGAGATTAATAGGCCTACAATACACAAAGCACACAGGCCTTGTACCGATTAAAGCGAGACGCCACGGTGGTCTCTCATAACTGCGCCGCTCGCTCCAGACACACAGAACAATGAAGCCCCCCACTTACCTTATCGCATCTAAATCCATTGTCATTCATGGAGGGGGTTACTTTGTGGTTCATGGTGTGACGCTCCATTATAGAAACATGAAATCTGCCAGCAGATCGGCCCCATCCGGCCCCCGTCTAGTCGCCCGTTTCTCCTGCTGTAAAAATTCAAACCTTAATCAGTAGTTGGTCTCGTCTGAGATTCAGGAGCCGTATGTCTATCCCATGCATGTTTAATACCCTCGCTGTATTACCCTCTACCACTTCTGCTGGGAGGCTGTTCTGCACATCTACCACCCTCTCTGTAAAATAGTGGGCTGACTCCAGCTGCTGACTCCAATCAGTTTTGCTGAGGGGTAATCAGAGTTCTGGTAAAGAAGTAGTTGGGTGATAGTTTATTGTGTCTGAAAAAATCATCAGCCATATTACTAGTCACTTATGGTTATTAGTGTCCGTAAAGATGTTTTTTTACTAATAAAAAAATAATACAATGGAAATGTAAATAAAAAAGTATTACTAAAGTAATAAGTAATAATAAGTAATACTTTTTATAATATTAAGTAATAATTTTTCAACCGTTGCCGTTCAGAATAAAACTAATTCTAATAATAATAATATTTTTTTTGTTGTAAATTTGCATTTGATTGCTTTACACTTTCCTAAAAAAATATATCATCCATGTCACTGAACAACCTACCCCCCCTAAAAAAAATGGCTTTTAAGAGTACAACTTGAGCATAAATTGTGTAATATTTGTAAAAATAGAGAATACATTCCATAAAATTTTCTACGAAGAATGTAATAATTTAACAGAGCAGCCCCATTTTTTTTTATTTTTTTTTATATATATTATTTATTTATTTATTTTTGCCACTCGCTAAATATTTTCCTAAGCGCCACTTGCCAAACAAACGAATTTAGTCTTTTGGGTGAGTCCGGCCAAACGTCCTTCTGTTGTTTCCAATTCGAGCGATTCCGGGTGTGGGGGGGGGTCAAACAAATTAGAATTCAGCAGGGGCGCCGGAGCTCAGCTGGCCCATTTCATTGTGCGATATGGGTTTGTAAAGGTCTGGGTGTCTGTCACACTCCCCTAACCTTGTCTTTGTTAAAGGAACACAAAAGCCTCCACGCTTGGGGCCTTACGATACTGATTAGTGTGACTGACAAAGTGTAGACGCAAGTCCACTCAGCCCTTCATAATAAATCTATCAGCGGGTAATAGAATTCCATCAATCCGCCATCATCCCCGAGGGTCGCCGGGTAGTGATGGGACGTGTATACCGCTGGGATTCTGCTACTGTTATTATTCAATTACCCTTCTTTCTTTCTAGTTAAAGACCATGATATCATTATCACTTAATGAATACGTATAATTGGATCTGGACTCCGTGTTTGGCTGATGAATATCATTCACTATTCATTCACTCTCCACTCATCCACTCACCATTTATTACTGACTTTTTGGCTGAAAAAAAACCCCTCCTGTCACAATAGGGAATTTGGAATTAGGTGGGAATATTTTTTTAATTTTTTTTTTACATGTTTAGAGCGCGAGACGACGTGAAATCAAAGCGGACAGCGTTCTATTACCGGCATTTATTGTGAACTAATGGGCTAAGAAATGAAGGGCTGTAATCACTGATTGATTATAACGCGAAGGAGACGGCTGGTAAAGGTAGGTAGGTAGATAGATAGATAGATAGATAGATAGATAGATAGATAGATAGATAGATAGATATAGAGATATATAGATAGATAGAGATAGATAGATAGATAGATAGATAGATAGATAGATAGATAGATAGATAGATAGATAGATATAGAGATATATAGATAGATAGAGATAGATAGATAGATAGATAGATAGATAGATAGATAGATAGATAGATAGAGATAGATAGATAGATAGATAGATAGAGAGAGAGAGAGATAGATAGATAGATAGATAGATAGATAGATAGACAGATAATGTGAGTGGATGGATAGATAATAGATTGATAGATGGGTGATAGACAAATCGATCGATAGATCAATATACAGACAGGTAGATAGATAGAGAGATGCATGATAGATAGATAGATAGATAGATAGATAGATGATAGATGGATAAATAGATGGATGGATAGATGATTGGATGAATGGATGGATAGATAGATAGATAGATAGATAGATAGATAGATAGATAGATAGATGGATAGATCATGGATAATAGACAGATAGATACTTTGGAATATAGAGAGGTATTAGACGAGAGACAGGAAATTGATGCACCCATAAGACGCTTACGATCTAGTAATGTGTTGCCCGTGGCGGGCAGATAAATGGGGCAGATAAATGACTTGCCTACGGCACGAGGGACAAGTTGGCACGTGAGAACCAAACCAGCCTGCCGGCTTCACAGCCAGCGTCTCCCCGCATCCGCGCACGTCCTGCCTGGCCCGCTCCATGCCCTTCTCAATGCCAGGAGGTCTTTCGGGGGGGGGCGGGGGGCTCCGTACATTCTCCGGGTTCCGCGGGCACGTCCTTTCAACGTATCAATGGACGTCGACTCCTTGCGCCTTCATAACATTATCTTACGGGCGCTAATTAGATTTACGGGGAGAAAAAACGGTAACCAGAAAAGAAAAAAAAAAGGGGAGATATTTATTGATGATGATGACAGCACCGTCGGTGCAATCGGTGGAACAATGTACTGTGAATGGCAAGCGACCCTCCTATCTGTATTGTTGGAAACAAATGTAGCGTTCCTCCTTTGGATCAGCGCTGAACAGGACACCTCATTAATCCTAGTTAGTAGACGCTGCTAGGCATGTGGAGCCGCCGAATCCAGATGCTACCGACTGAGCCTTTCTAAGCAGTTCGGGGAACGAGGGAAAGGAACCTCAAGCCTTCCCATACATCACTTCAAATTAAACGTGAATTAAGTGCTACTCCATCAGCGCTGCGAGAGAATGACACGTCTGGAAAATGCAGATGATAATCTATTAGATCCTATTATAGACGCGTCTCCTAATGTAACTTTAAACTCATGCATAGCAGAGGACGGCGGGCGTAAAAAATTAAAGACCCTTTTACTGGAACAAAAGGCTTTTCTTGATCTGTTGATCTTACAAGACACATTCTGTCAAGATAAGCAGGCCTTTCCCCTAATATTTGGAGTTGGAATAATTTCAGGCGTCAGGACATTTTTTATTTTTTTTAAGGAATATCGTTTCATATATTATTCTAAAAATCTGTTTTTTTTTTAAATATTTTACCCAACACTTTTGAAATAATCTTGAATGGTAACAGGGGTCCCTTATCATTCTGTAATGTTGCAACTGTGTCAAAAAGTAAATAAATAAATATATATATATATATATATATATATATGATGTTTAGATAGAATATTGACCCCTATCAGGGGCGTAACTAGACGCCTCAGGGCCCGGGTGCGAGAATCTGTTAAGGACCCCCCCACCCCCTCACCCCCCCCAAAAAAACATGATTTTAACCCAACAAATTTTTTTTCAACAAATTCAACAAATTCAATTTACATATCTGTAAAAAAATCAGAGAAAAAGGGGCGCATGTACAAAGGGCATAATGCAGGGGTGTCCAAGTTTTTTCTGCAGTGGGCCACTTCATCAGAATTGTATACGTGCGCGGGCCGCACTCATTTTTCACTGTGACAAAAAATATGGCCTTTAATAAAATATGCAGATTAAAATAAAGTAAATGACGCAAAACCTTTACTCTTCCTCTCACTGATTTCTGGGCCTTGAAAGTTTTGCGACTACAAATTCAGGATTCCCTAGATTTATTCTAGGGATGAAATAAAATGAAAATTCTGGACCAAAACATTCAGGGTTCACTTATCCAAAACCGAAAATGACCCCCACCTTTAAAAATAATAATAAAAACTCACATGTTTAATAAAAGTAGGTAACACGCAATTGGACAAAATTAGCAATATGACTTGGCATGATAGGAGTGTGATTGCTAACAGCAATCACACCCCTATCATACCCAGGCAACCAGTAAATGCTGGTACCTAGGCATGATGGGACTGTGCTCGCTGTGATTGCTGTTAGCAATCACACTCCTATCATGCCAAGTCAGCCAGTACATGCTGGTACAGGGTGGCTGTAAGTGATGTGCAGACCCCATACTGCTGGCAGCATCACTACACAAGGGGGGCAGCTAGCTAGGTTTCAGCATGTACTGGCTGACTTGGCATGATAGGAGCGTGATTGCTAACAGCAATCACAGTCCCATCATGCCTAGGTTCCAGCACTTACACATCCATCCAGTAAATGCTGGAACCTAGGCATTATGGGACTGTGATTGCTGTTAGCAATCACACTCCTATCATGCCAAGTCAGCCAGTACATGCTGGTACAGGATGGCTGTAATTTAAAGAGGATCGCGGCCGCGCAGTGCTATTATTCTTTCTTTTATATACATTAAGTATGTAAGTAATGCAATCTTAATACTTTCTCTAAAATCCCCATTTTTTACAATGACCTTGATCCTCTGCTTCAGTACTCCCCCCGGAGGCTGTCCTCGCAATCTGGAATCCCTTCTGGAGAGCAAAACACCGCAACATACGTGACGTAGAACCCAACACATGAACACTCCTGAGAACTTTATGGCTCCGTCTACGCTGACGTCACGGTTGGTCCGGCTGACGTCGGTGGGCGGCACTGCTGATGTCACAGGCTTTCCGCTGAAGTCAGTGGGCGGTCCTGCTTACATTGCGCTACACACCGCGGTTTAAAGGGGAAATAGGCGTGTCAGAGCGTCGTATACAGTGCTGGGGGGTTATTACTGTATACAGCGCTGGGGGTTATATTACTGTATACAGCGCTGGGGGCGTTATATTACTGTATACAGTGCTGGGGGGTTATTACTGTATACAGAGCTGGGGGTTATATTACTGTATACAGTGCTGGGGGGTTATATTACTGTATACAGCGCTGGGGGGTTATATTACTGTATACAGCGCTGGGGGTTATATTACTATATACAGTGCTGGGGGTTATATTACTGTATACAGCGCTGGGGGTTATATTACTGTATACAGCGCTGGGGGGTTATATTACTGTATACAGAGCTGGGGGGTTATTACTGTATACAGCGCTGGGGGTTATATTACTGTATACAGTGCTGGGGGGTTATATTACTGTATACAGCGCTGGGGGTTATATTACTGTATACAGCGCTGGGGTAATATAACCGTATACAGCGCTGGGGGTTATATTAGTGTATACAGCGCTGGGGGGATATATTACTGTATACAGCGCTGGGGGTAATATTACTGTATACAGAGCTGGGGTAATATAACTGTATACAGCGCTGGGGGTTATTACTGTATACAGTGCTGGGGGGGTTATATTACTGTATACAGCGCTGGGGGGTTATATTACTGTATACAGTGCTGGGGGGTTATATTACTGTATACAGCGCTGGGGGTTATATTACTGTATACAGTGCTGGGGGTTATATTACTGTATACAGTGCTGGGGGTTATATTACTGTATACAGCGCTGGGGGGGTTATTACCGCATACAGCGCTGGGGGTTATTACTGTATACAGCACTAGGGGGTTATTGTCAGAATTTCTGAGGGCTTTTCATGAAATTTCTGCATTCCAGGAAAAAGTCGCCGTTTCTGTGAAGTCATCTGATCCGAGCATCAAGGGAATTACTTGACTTTTGTGTTAATTTGCTGCACAACATTTATTCTCCGGGGAAAACGAATTCATCTCATTTACGTGCCTCCGAAGGGAAAAAACACGATATATACGATTAAACATCACAAACCGGAGTCACATTTTGTAAAAATATAATTAACTTCATGCGGAATAATAATTGGAAGACGTAAGACGGTTAATTCCGTGTTACAACAGCACCACTGTCATTTGGCTGCATGAAGATCATTAGATATCCCCTGGGTGATTCTTTTAGGTAATTAGATTTTTAGGATTAACGGGATTTTGAGTGGATTCGAGCGAGCTCTTTGGGCGCCGATAGCCGAGTCTTCCTCTGGCCAAGCCGGTCAGGCAGTATGGATAACATCCAGGCCAAGTTAATAGAGCAATTACTGCCATTTTTAAAATGAGTTGTATTAATGCACTTAAGCTAACGTTTCTTTCTAATGATTAAATATTCGCATGAAATCAGGACGTATATCGTAAACGGTTTTGTTTTAATTTCCCCCAAAGTGAGAATGCGATTGTTTATGTAAATATTCATTTAATTTTTTATGGGAAACTTTTAAAATACACATTAATAGCATCTGCTAACTGTTCCCCCGGGGGGCTCTTTGCGGCGGTGGGTTTTTACGAAACAGGTCAGAACGAAGGGAAACAAATTCGCTCGTAGTTGTTAGAGAATGTAACGGTTGCTCAGTGGCGTTTACTGGCTAAATGGTAAATTTCATTGACAAGGAAGAATTAACCATGCTGCTAATCTGCAGGGTCCAAAATGCGGCCCCATCTTGTAACAAGTGCCCCTCCAGGGGTCAAACTAGGGTTAGTGACTCCTGGGTGCAGTATTTCATCAATGCCCCCCCCCCTCCAGAACACATGCACATAATAACACGCAAACGTGCTCTAACACCAACTCACTCTAACACCACACACTTACACATACATACACGCACTCTACCTCAGCACTTATCCTAGCCTCACACCTGACAGCTCCATTCACTGACACACACACACTGATGCTGACACCAAATACTGGCACATTCATTCACCATACATTAACATTCACACACACTCTAACACCATACATTAACCTTACACATACATACACCTTACACATACATACAAACACTCTTCCTCAGCACTACTCCTAGTCTCACACCTGACAGCTCCATACACTGACACACACTGATGCTGATACCAAATACTGGCACATTCATGCTAACACCATACACTAACATTCACACACACTCTAACCCCATATGCTGACACACACTCATGCTAACAAGTGCATTATTATTATATATTGTTTTATATAGCGCCATCATATTCTATCTTTTATTTATATAGCGCCAACAACTTACTTAGCGCTTACATAAATACAAGACGTATGACATTAAGTGAAGAAGGTCCTGCTCGCCATCTCAGACTCTTCATTATGCAACATCATACTTCCAAACAGTCTCGGTTTTCGAGGGACAGTGCTGATTTCCAGCGCTATCCCAAGGGGCTGCCCCTCTGTCCCACTTTTTCAAGGAGCGGGCATTATGGGTCCTTTTCGGAGACACCTGAAATGTTGGGGGGAATGACATCAATGTCCCCGATAGTCGTTATCATTAATGGTAACTTTAACCCAACAGAAAAGAAGAATAAAATAAATATACAGTGGTGTTTTTATTATTTTATGTGAATAACAATCAAAAATGTAAACAGTCCTACGTATATATCCTATAGAAACTAGACATTTATATTTGTTTCCGCAAGACCCCTGCTTAGTTGTGATGTCATTGGTGTAACGGAAGCCTCCGTGCCCTGGGGTCCTGGAGGGCCCTGGGGGCCAGCCTCCTCCCTACAGACTATGCGCCCTGGCCTTGGAAGGGGCTTTGTTTTTGGGGGGAAACGTGGCACAGGGGCTTCCGTGACAACTGGTTCATTAGCATTCTGGATCCGTGGCCCCGCATGCAAATTTAGGAGCTCAGAGCAGCGCACGGAGCAAGGGTTGGGAAAATCTCCTAGGTAGCCTTGGACCAAATATATGTGAAAAATATAAAGAATATAACTTTATGGTAACGGGAATTCGCACTTGGTGGGCTCCCTTTAAAGCAATAGAATTAATTAAACGTCTTTTACATTATATAAGAACATAAACCCGCTCAGCGCTTCCTCGTCCTCTAGGACCCTGCGGCTCGGCAGAAATCCGACGGACATAAATCTTTCGGCAAGGACATGTAAAGCCGTAAATCACTCCCTTTCTGCAGAGTCATTATCTAGGAGTGAGATGACCAGCATGAAATATTCCATTTAACGGAGAATCTTGCTTTACCCCAGGAACCATAAACGGATCACAAATAGTAACAAAGTGACAAGCACAGGAAGCGTCCCACTTGAAGTGCGTTCTATCAGCCGCGCCGACGGCCCGGCGGCGACTCTGTGTGCAGTATGGATTATTTAATATGTTTCTTAAGATGTAGCAATTTGGGGGCAACAATGGAGGAGACTGACTTTTTCTAAACACTGTTACCATCGGGCAATTTTTTTTTAAAATTCATATTACAAATTCTTCATTTCTTTTTTTTTTTTTGTATTTTAGATTTTTAGGATTCGGAAACTGTTTGGTTTTAACCAATTTTAACCGGGGCTGAACGGGGGGGATAAAAAGTGTCCGATTAATGACGTACACAAGGCTGCAGGCTGGATACGGTGCGGCTGCTGATGTAAATGCAATAAATTTACCAGCGGTATTCCGGCCAACGCCAAATCTACGAATGGGATCCAAACCAAATGCATTTTATTATCTGGTGGCCTTTTTTGTTTTCTATCTTGAGTATCTTGAGTAGCCACTTTTTTTTGGCCATATATGGACTAAAAATGCTAGAAATGCCCCCAAACATTTCAGTTGTGCTAATCGGAGGCACCTGTTTTTGAAGAGGGGGGAGCGGCATTAGTTATAGAGGGTCAGGGCCACCCACTTTACCCAAAAAGCTGCCCTCAAATAAGTAGACAATACAGAAGCTGCAATGGAGATCTTATTAATTAATTAAGCAGCTAACTGGGACAGCAGGGCGGTGCCTGAAAATCAGGACTGTCTCGCAAAACCAGGACTTATGGGAGGTATGGGAAACTGGTCCAAGTTAGCATGTCAGCCTTCCCTTCCCTGCTGCATCTGTCTCCATAATCCAGAGTGGTAGAGAAAGAGCCAGCATGGGGTTATATCAGCCTATTACACCCACCCCAGCCATGAAAAGACAAAATTAACACTTTTGGAAACCCCTTTTTTTATTATTACCTTTCCAAAGTCCAATTCATTACAATTAAACTTATGGGGTACAAAGTTACCGAGACTCTAATGTGCTGTATCCTCTAACCTAAATCAATCGTTGGTCTCGTCTTAGATTCAGGAGCCGTATGTCTATCCCATGCATGTTTAATACCCTCACTGTATTACCCTCTACCACTTCTGCTGGGAGGCTGCTCCACTTATCCACCACCCTCTCAGTAAAGGAAAACAGGAAAACTTCCTTCCATTCCATCTCAGCCTCTGACCCTCTAGTGTTAGATTAAGGCCTCTTATTCTAACTTTTCTCCTCCTTTGAAATAAACTTCCCTCGTGTCGTTGGTTAAATCCCTTTAAGTATTTAAATGTTTCTATCGAGTTAACGATTTTCCTGTATAGAATGGTAGTAATAAAAAATACTCCTTTTTTTTTTTTTTTTTTTTACTAATTTTATTGGTTTTTTATTCCACTTTAAATTCCAGGGAATAGTTTCCATTTAATTTCATTTATTATTTTGATTTTTAGGGTGTAACAAAATTATCCAGAATATCTAAAATGTATCCAGAATGTCCCGTTTTCTGTAATCTCAAACACTTTGTTTTTCAGGCAGCTGCAATTTGCTTCATGCGGGATTTTATTGCCCGTTATTATGTTTTAATTCTCCCCTTTATGATGTATAATAAACGTCTTCAAAAAAATGTAACACAACTATCAGTAAAGTAACAAACAACAAAATTAACCCCTTAATGACAAAGCCCGTACATGTACGGGCTCAAAATGCATTGTTTTCAATGGGTTTTGGGTCATTAAGGGGTTAAAAAAAGTAAGCTCAGTGTTATATGAGAAGATGAAACTTTTAATAATTCATTGTATGGGATGACGGCATCATCAGTAGTAAAACGCGTTGGCCGAGTACGGTATATAGGTTCGTATGTTGTGTTCTTTTGAGGGTCCAAAGAAAGCTTGCTGCCCTGATGCCCGCATGCACCGGGTGTCCATTACGCCGGGATATATTATCATTATTATTATTATTATTACTATATTTTTATACAGCACCTACAGCGCTTTTTACAGTCCCTACATTCAAAGGTTATAACAAAAGTAGAATCGACAGACAAAGCCGAGCCGATACATTCGATAAGGAGGACTCGTTGACATTTACATTTGTTTTATTCCTAATATCAGATTCAAAATATGTTTTCAAAAACATTGCATTGTTCTTGTTTTGCCCCATAATATAAAGTTTTCAGGCAGCTGCATATCAGCCATTTGTATGATTCTCGCTCTGTTATCTGATCCCCGATCTACTAAACACCCCGACTCCTTATTATACTGCCTGTGGGGAACAATACCACCCTGACACTGTGACTGATGAAAGTCTAAGGAGGAACGGACTTCATTAGCATCGCCATAAAGCATCAGCTCAGTGTGGTGTTTGAGCCGGGAAAGTCACCCAAAATATCACATGACTGACAGCAACGGCGGCTCCAGGTCTGCAGATAAAAGGGAGTTTATTGGAACAAAATGAGATAAAACCAGGTTTTTGTCATCGACGTAGATTACTGTATACAGCGCTGGGGGTTATTACTGTATACAGCGCTGGGGGTTATTTTACTGTATACAGTGCTGGGGGGCTTATATTACTGTATACAGAGCTGGGGGGTTATATTACTGTATACAGCGCTGGGGGTTATTACTGTATACAGCGCTGGGGGTTATTTTACTGTATACAGTGCTGGGGGGCTTATATTACTGTATACAGAGCTGGGGGGTTATATTACTGTATACAGCGCTGGGGGTTATATTACTGTATACAGCGCTGGGGGGTTATATTACTGTATACAGCACTGGGGGTTGTATTACTGTATACAGCGCTGGGGGTTATATTTGTGTATACAGCGCTGGGGGTTATATTACTGTATACAGCGCTGGGGGTGATATATTACTGTATACAGCGCTGGGGGTTATATTACTGTATACAGCGCTGGGGGGTTATATTACTGTATACAGCGCTGGGGGTTATATTACTGTATACACTGCTGGGGGGTTATATTACTGTATACAGCGCTGGGGGTTATATTACTGTATACAGCGCTGGGGGTTATATTACTGTATACAGCGCTGGGGGGGTTATATTACTGTATACAGAGCTGGGGGGTTATATTACTGTATACAGCGCTGGGGGGTTATATTACTGTATACAGCACTGGGGGTTATATTACTGTATACAGCGCTGGGGGTTGTATTACTGTATACAGCGCTGGGGGTTATATTACTGTATACAGCGCTGGGGGGTATATTACTGTATACCGCGCTGGGGGGTTATATTACTGTATACAGCGCTGGGGGTTATATTACTGTATACAGCACTGGGGGTTATATTACTGTATACAGCGCTGGGGGTTATATTACTGTATACAGCGCTGGGGGGTTATATTACTGTATACAGCGCTGGGGGTTATATTACTGTATACACCGTTGAGGGGGTTATATTACTGTATACAGCGCTGGGGGTTATATTACTGTATACAGCGCTGGGGTTATATTACTGTATACAGCGCTGGGGGTTATTACTGTATACAGCGCTGGGGGTTATATTGCTGTATACAGCGCTGGGGGGTTATATTACTGTATACAGCACTGGGGGTTATATTACTGTATACAGCACTGGGGTTATATTACTGTATACAGTGCTGGGGTTATATTACTGTATACAGCGCTGGGGGTTATATTTCTGTATACAGCGCTGGGGGTTATATTACTGTATACAGCGCTGGAGGTTATATTACTGTATACAGTGCTGGGGGGGTTATATTACTGTATACAGCGCTGGGGGTTATATTACTGTATACAGCGCTGGGGGTTATATTACTGTATACAGCACTGGGGGTTATATTACTGTATACAGCGCTGGGGGTTATATTACTGTATACAGCGCTGGGGGGTTATATTACTGTATACACCGTTGAGGGGGTTATATTACTGTATACAGCGCTGGGGGTTATATTACTGTATACAGCGCTGGGGGTTATATTACTGTATACAGCGCTGGGGGCTATTACTGTATACAGCGCTGGGGGTTATATTGCTGTATACAGCGCTGGGGGGTTATATTACTGTATACAGCACTGGGGGTTATATTACTGTATACAGCACTGGGGGTTATATTACTGTATACAGTGCTGGGGTTATATTACTGTATACAGCACTGGGGGTTATATTACTGTATACAGCGCGGGGGGGTTATATTACTGTATACAGCGCTGGGGGTTATATTACTGTATACAGCTCTGGGGGTTATATTACTGTATACAGCGCTGGGGGTTATATTACTGTATACAGCGCTGGGGGTTATATTACTGTATAATGCGGACACACCTTCATCTAGGGGTAAATAGTTTAAATCCATGTAGCTCTAATAAGTTATTACTGTATACAGCGCAATATTTTTCTCTAGTGCTAGATTAAAGTAAATTGTTGTATAGATATCCAGACATTGCGGTTTCTATCGTTCTCTATGCAAGTGATTCAGAGTCCGGATTCTGGGAACATTTGATATCTCATGCTTAACATAAACTAAACTCATTCACTAAAGTTACCTGCATCATGTGATTTTTCTTTATCAATCAGAGTCATCGCTTTGAAGATATGAAGTTAGCCGTCAACGTCACGAACACTGAGACTGGCAGCAGCCTGTGGCACAACCAGCATTATCCGATCAATTCTCGTCCGGAACTTCACTCTCTTTCTCATCCTCACCAGGAACTGAACAATGGCGAAAAATATAACTTAATGGGGAGGAATAATCAGAATATGATAAAACCTACGCTCATAGCTTCCAACATCCTATTCCATGCCAGTATTTTAATTGTGTGAACATGTATGACATGGTGGCATCATGCCAAACCCACTTTACTTGGCGGCATTGTGAGATCCTGCCACAGCAGTATCCAATCCAGGTTCCACGTACATTGCGTAACCGCGAAGCCCGTGTTACCCAAAACAGGCATCACACATGCGCAGCCGGCTCTCAGCGAACCATCAGGACATGGCTTTTCTGGTATCCTCTTCTATTGAATTATTTTGGAATTCCGCTTACACAAATCTTAACAGCTGGAAATTAAACGATAAGAAAAAAAAACTGTATTTATTTTACAAAAATCAGAAAATCCTGAAATTAATTTCATAATATTAAACTATTTTATTTGCTGTTAATAAGATGCTGCCTTCATTCACAACGTGTTAGTATTTCTTAAAACGTTCCTTTGAAGTGTAGCAGCTAATCTTGGGGGGGGGGGGACTATTGGCCATAAAACCGTGTTCATTAAACATCAAATTATAGACCCTGTGTAATCGGGAGAGTTCGGCGGCGCAGCGCCCCATACAATCCATTCTTATTGCGTTTATGGTGGATAATTTGTGTCCGGCGCGTTCCATCACAGAGGAGCCATAAAGTCAGAAGCACCCGGGGCGGTAATGTACATCTCGGCTAATAATGTGATATTTGTTGTTGACATGACACACGGACAGAGGCAACAACTCTTTCTCCTTCAATACAATCCCCGTTCCTATCTCACGGGGCTCTGTTTCCAAATATTTTTCTCCTTTTACAACCAGCTTACTTTATGACATATAATTATGACTATGGGGGGGGGGGGTTGGGGGAGGGGGGGTGGAATCTCTCCCCGTCACCATTTGCAGAATAATCCGGGCTTGAAACCGAGTTACATTTCTGTGAATAGGTTGAAAAAAAATTAAAAGGATAAGGTCAGCCGCCGTGATGAAGTTAATTATAATTCTTGACCATTTCTTTGCTATTTGTGGTTACAATGTAACAAAGAAAAAAGAGGCCGTTTGGTTTAAATTTGGCCTCCGAGGCTTTTTTTTTTGCAAGTTCTGTTAATGAAAAAGGTCTCCTGTACATTAGAAAATGTTAGCAACTCACGTCTCGATGACCCAAATCTTATCCATTAAAGATCGAGGTGTATTAAATTGAAACCATTACTAAGGGATTGGGTTCATAAATGTTGAGACTCCATTTTTTGGGGGGGGAGGAAACGCAAGTGAAGCCAATGGCCAGGACTGGGCGCCTAGTTGGGGAAAGTCGAGTGGTACGCCCAATCATGGTGGACACTGGACTTCAACCTGGGCTTTCATTTATGGGATTTTAAAATTAGCACCTCAATGGAGCCAACATCTTGTGTTTAGCTTTTGGACGCCTGCAACATCTTTCCCAAGATGGAGGAAGAGAATGGAGAGACGGCTTGTGGTTTCATGAGATAATTCACATTAAAATAACACTTCAGCATATAACGGAGTGGCGATCGCCTTTCCTCATTTCCATACTCATACTCCATTACCAAACAGGTAGAAATTTTCCCTAAACTTTCCCTTTTCCTCTTACTGGTCCAGTGGAAATTACGATTTTTGTTTCTCCTTTCCAATGGCAAAATCGACGATTATTCTTCTACATCTCTTCTGTCCTTCAGCACGCTATCCTCTGCTCTTCTTCACGCTCCTGTCGTTCTGCTTTCTGCCAACTTTAAATACAAAACCCCAGTTCCATGTGAGAAAATAAATATTATTATATATACCTCTGCAAGGACCCATGGGCTAGTCTATCAAAACCCAAAATTGGACACCATATCAAACTCTTTGTCTCATAGCAAACATGAATCAACTGTAATCAAATGTAATTTCTATTTTCAGGACCCCCACGCTCCAGTCTGTAGGGTCCGAAAAATGGCTTGGTAAGATTACATTTCAAATTTATAATCAAAATGGAAATATATTCCTAAATTAAACTTTTTTGCTAAAATATATTTTTTTCTTTTCAAAATGCATAAAAAGAAATTTTATATAAATAATCTAATTTTTAATTTATATGAAATATTGAAATACAAAATATTTCATATTAAATAAAAATCTAATTTTGAATTGATATGCAATATTAAAATACAAAAACAATCATTAGTGCTGAAAATATATATATATAAATAAATATTAAGTAAATATATGATAAATAATAATAATTTATATATAAACAGAAGTCCTTTGTAAAATAAATATTTGAAATAAACGTATAATTTTCACAATTACTTTGTGTCACCAATTTGTGCCGTAGACGATTCTTCTCCTGAATACAAATCCTTATAATTTCTAGTTGTGGCTTAAAGAGAACCGACTGCCAAGTTATAACGCTATAGATCTTGCTCAATTAAAATTGTCCCCAGTCAGCAAAAACATTTTCTGCAATGTGATGAAATAAGGAAATAATTATATGCAAGGGAGGATTCGTGATCTTTTTAATTATTCTATTCTTCATTTTTAAAAGTGCCATTTGAAAAAGCACTATGATAATTGATTACTATAAATCAGTCAGCGTATTCCAAGGGCTATAAATATTCCAACTTTTAAAAGACAAAGAAACGTTAAATATTCAACGAAATCCTCTCCGTATTCGGCAAATATAATCTAGGGTAAAAAGGATAGACTGATCTTTTGGAGAGAGAGTAAAAAAAAAATAAAAAAAAAAAAAAAAAATATTAAACTTAAAAAAAAAAAGTACATTTGTTGTCCTGCGAGAAATTAAGACTTTTGAATGTCAGCAGCGAAAATGGAATTAACACGATATCTTTTTTTATTGTTTTTTAAGGTCATTAGGCTGCGGATTCTATAATTATGGAAATTGTCCGTCCAGTTCTTTAGAATGTTTGCTTCTGTCCATAAGTTTTCTGGAATGTTCAATCAGCCTCTCTCGTGGGAATTTTAGGTCATAACTGTAAGTGTACCAGCAAAAATTGAATTAAGCAAAGAAATGTCATTAGTATTTATAGCCGGAAGGCATCTGTAAAAGTGCAGGGCAGAGAAGTTATGTGGAAGTCAAAAGAAGGGAAAAAAATGGCTTTTGTAGTGACAAAGGAGGATTTGAAAGAGATATAAGTGTATAATGAATAAAAACTATTGAGCTCTGCTGTTCCAACAAGCCAGTTGCAAAGATGTCAAATATTGATTTTCCTGTGTATGCCTTCGGACTACATATGTATCTGTTTGCTGTCTACATGGTAGGAAAACATTTGTTGCTGAAGGTTACAATTCGGGATAAAAAGTGGTCAGGAAGCCATGATTTTTTTTTGTATCGTTGGGTTGTTTAGTATTTTTTGTATCATCGGAAAAATATTTACCTTTTATTTATTTTTATATTTAATTTTACTTTTTTTTTTTTTTTTTTAGTTTCACATGATAAATGTGACATTGTGCATTTTTGTGCCTTCTTCAGGATCAATGATTGATTTATTTCAACGTAAATTACTATGTAAGAGAAACACCACTACATATGGGTTATCGAAGCTTCTCAAGATCTGAGAGTTTTCCTAGTTTTGAAATAATTAAAGGCCTTCTTCAATTTTAGGGTCATTTAGGTAAAAGTCGGGGTGTTTTGGTTTTCTGCTGGAAGGCCGTTTTACTTACCTACCACACTCTCTCTATAAAATAAAACTTATATTATATATATATTATATTATATATATTATATCTAAGCCTCCGACCCTCTAGTTTTAGGTCATGGTCTCATTTCTCCTCCTCACTTCCCTCCTGTAACTTTTTCCATTAAATTGGTTTGAAGAGTCCAAGCAGGAGCCAAGCTGACTCCAACTCCATAAGGACCTCAGGTTCATGTCCTGCTTGCCCACACCATGATGAGCCCAGGGGTCTTGAGTGACCCTTGTTACCATGGGCTAGACCTATGGCCAGCTCATCCACCTCTAGCATTATCTCATCCCACCAACTCCAGCTCTAATTAATCCAAGAAGCAGCGGCATAATCTTCTCGATTATGGTAGCCAAAACTGTTGAAAAACTTTAAATATGACATACTTAACTCTTTCAATACTAATTTAAATATAAGGTACGCCAACCTCTTTGAATTATATTGGAATCTAACCTCAGGCCTTGGGTTAAAACAATCCCCGATCTACCTCATCAATAAACCTTCCGGCCATCGCATTGCCCGACGGTCAAACGTTGTGACCTTAATCTCGCCGATACCAGCCGGGCACGTCTTGACTTCTTAATATCAGGACACGGTCGGAATGCGTAAGTCTCTAACGTTCCAGATTGCGATGATTGATAAGGTTTACCGGAGAATCACTGAATAGCTGCCAGTGGGAGTGATTGCGGTGGCTCCATTAAGTCCATTTTTATTCTAACAAACACATAGTACAGATGGCTTTTTCTTGGCAAAAATTAGGCCATCTGCAATATTTAGACTCTTACATGTTTAATTCAACACCTTTGAGAAAACTCGACCAGATATTGATGACTTTCCAGACTAACTGTGGTGGATGAGAGCCAAGACTCAAGAAGAGACGCACGACATGCCCGACCGAATGCGTCCGTACGATATTAGCTTAATTATATCCCTCAGAATTAACCGCGGATTGTTATTCCTTCTCTAAAATCACTTGTCCTCTAAATGGAGATCGCGGTAATCAGGTAAGATATTTTGTTTTTGGTGTTTGATTTTCCTTCATTTGCTCGCAGATGTCATCCAAAATTTGATCTAGGAAATTAAATGGCAGATTGCGAAGGGCAATTGGATAAATAACAAAAACACACCAAGCAAGATTTTTGGGTCTTACGAGGATTAAACGTGTGAATTTCCGACAAGTTGCACTTATTAGCCAGCGGTGCTCACCTGTGAAACCACAAAGTTTATTCCCATTGAGAACAATTTAAATATAATATTTTCACCATAAGGAAATTTTGGACTTAAAGAGGAACTTCCATCCAATTCTTTCATTCCTATTATCGGTTTGAAAACATAGTTTTCCCCATAATATAATGTTTTCAGGCAGCTGCGTATCAGCCGTTCTCGCTCTGTTATCTGATCCCCGATCTACTAGACAAACCCCCTGACTCCTTATCATACTGCCTGTGGGAAACCATAGAATAACTCAGTCTTAATAACCGAGCCAGAGTCTCTCGCTAACGAAAGTCTATGGAAAAATATTTCCAAAAACCCATGAATAGATACAGAATTGTAACTTGCCAATGGCGTTTTACACATTTATCCAAAAGAGCTCTAGGGGAAAAAGAGATCTTCGAAACACGGGGGGAATGAAAAGAAAAATCTCCCGCTGGGAACGCAGGTTTCAAAGTGAACTTCTTGTGAGTAAAACGGCCGTGGAAGTTAAATCCCCTTCTGGGTAAAGGATTTCGAGCGGCCTCGGGCCTCGTCCACCTCCAGCGGGGTTCCAATGCCTTGTAACACTCATGATGGGATTATTATGTCCACGGGATAGATGTTCACTTAAGACTTTGGTTAAGGTAAAGTAATCTGTTTTATTTCCCTATGTGTTACCTGGTGGCAGGATGACTTGGAATTCCAACGGGGTCTTTAAAGGGACCCTTTAATGTCTCAGAAGAATAGAATACTGTGAACATTAAAACGCATCCCTGAAACGGAAAAAGAAAATCATTTGAGGAGAAGCTGCAGCGCCAGAGCAGCCAATCAGTGGCAGGAAAGCCTTCCAGTTAAAATCGGTGGGAGCTCCTTCTGCGCATGCGCATAGTTTCTCGCTATACCCTTACGGAAATCTAAAGGGACCTCTGAGCTATCCAATGTTAATGCCACAGAGGACATGCGATCCATCAGTATCTTCCTTTCTCACCATGTTTTAATGTCATTGGTAAAATATTCCTAAGGGTCCATGTTTATAGAGGACAGTCCCTCTTTGGTCCTCAGATCCATGTGCCTCTCTTTCCTCCATTGTGCCCCTTTTCCTCCCTTGTGTTACGCTTTCCTCCATTATGCCTTTCTTTTTCACTCTGATTCCCCTCTTTCCTCTCTTGATCCCCCGCTTTCCTCTCTTGATTCCCCTCTTTCCTCCCTTTATTCCCCTCTTTCCCCCACTGCCCCTCTTTTCTGGGAGCTCAGAATATTTGCTGGCTATGAGGGTATCAGAATGGTTAACCTCAATCTGCTAAATTGATCATCTTGGTTTTTGGCCCCTTTAATCTTATTTTAAGATAAAATGAATGAAATAGATAAACTTTTTTTTACTATTAAGAAATCATTTACCTGACAAATAAAAAAAAAAAAGAAAAGAGAATTTCTGGAAATGTTACCAAAGAATAATAAAAAAATAAAGAAATGTAAAAACAAAATGTGAACTTTTAAGAAAAAAATCTCAATGCATACTGAAAAGTATCTTTCTTCATGTCCGTCGCACTTTCCAAAATTTGGTGAAGAAGAACAAAATATGTCTTATTATGTATTTTTCCGAACCGCTGTACAATAAGTAAACAGGGCATGACAATTTGGACGTACGAAGGCAAAAGGTAAGGAGGGCCCTGGTCTTAGAAACTTAAAATCTAAAAGATAAAATTACAGATTTTTTTCTGTATTTATTTATTTTTACTTTTTATAGGATAATAAGCGTTTTTAGGGATTGGAACTTAATCATCTATTAAAGCAGGAATCCATTTTTTATGTTCTGGACTCCACCATATAATTTATTTATTTATGTCTGCTTTTATTGTTGTCTATGTCTCTTTATATATATTTTTTTTACTTTATATGGCTAAAAAATGTATATTGAAGAAAAATATGTTATTATTTTGGGGTTTTCTTACAGGTACCAAATGCAAACCAAGTTTACTCTTCCTTTCCAGCAGAGGGAGCCCTGGATACCGCATTTCTATCCACATTTAAAAATCCTTTAATAAAGCATTATAAAGCTTGGAGTTGTTGGAACATTATTATTTATTGATTTATATAGCGCCGCCATATTCCGCAGAGCTGTACAACAGGTAAAAAGGACATATAGAGCGTCACTTAACAATTTGGATTTACAGAAAGAAAAAAGTGAGGAGGACCCTGCTCAAAGGAGCTTACAATCTAGAAGCCCAATGCAGCTTAAAACATCCTTTCCAAAAATTGTTTTGAAATACTAAAACTTTCATACACAACGGAGGGCAGTAAAGGTACGGAACTCACCGCCGAGAGAGGGGGGGGGGGGGTATCAGATACAGCGGATGCCTCCAAAAAGGGTAAAAGCGAAACGTGCAGGGGTAGGAATGACACAATAAACATTAATATTTTACAGCTTCTTGATCCAAGGAGAAATCTGATTGCCTTTTAGAGTCACAAAGCAATCCCCCCCCCGAGTGTCAAAAATTGCTTTTTTTGTCTTTTTTTTTAAAATCAAAATAGAAGGGTTGAACTTGATGGTCTTTTTTCAACCTAAGTTATAATTTTACTATAACTCTCATGTCAATAAATATAGGAAATTCAAGTTAATCGTCCTGGGCGTTACATAATATTTATTGTATATTTTTTGGGAAAAAAATATTTTAAAACGCGTGAGCTCGGACAGAAACATAGAACCTGCCGGCGGATCGGCCCCCATTCAGATCGTCCCTGTATAATGTATAGTTAAATCAGTGAGATGACTTTAAAGTGTTAAATGGATAGTTTCATGTCCCTGACAGACCTTTGAGTAGAATGCATGCTAAAGTAAAGTTAAAGTGTATGAGTAGCCCTAACCCTCTGTGAGCGCTCTAACATGCATTGCCTTAGGCGGAAGCTGCAGCTCATTGTGTGATGTCACTGACGCAGTAAGTTAACCTCATCTGATCCATGCATGTGGTTGGGATATATGATGTGTTTAAGCAGCTGTTCCCAAGAGATATGTTTTATGCTCCATACCCCGGCTGAGAGTTTGAGATATTTAAATGTGTATGAACCTTTTTTTTTTGCTTTAATTTATTGGTGTTTTTGGCTAAGGAAGTGTGAAGTGGGCTATGATCATGTAAACGGAAATACATTTGTGTGCTGATTTACCGAGGATACATAACAATAGAGTTTAGCAAGTGTGACCTTGGTGGTGTTTTTTTGTCACCTTTTCGTGTTAACCTTTTCTGCGCCAGGGAGATCCCGCAATGCACTGATCTGGCAATGAAGGGGTGGCTGCCATTTTTTTTTTAAATAATACTCAAGAAGGGTTTCACATTTGTTTCAATCTCCAGCCATGTTGGTTCTTAAAGAGACGTTCTAGCGCAAAGAATGCATATTAAGGTCGTTTGTAACTACTATCACATGCATTCTTCAACCTGTACCTTTAAGAGAAGCTACAGCTCCAGAGCTGCAGCTCAGCACCCCCCTCCTTGGCCACAATCAGTGGCAGGAAAATTAACGGGGGGGGGGGACTTTCCATGCATGCGCACAAGGGTCTCATTAGATCCCACTGGAAGGATTCTGAGCCAGCACTGGACCTGACTGGTGGTGGGTAGATCATGTGGGTGCAGGGATAAGGAGATGTAACCGGCAGAACGCCTCTCACGTAAGCCAGAAAGGCAGAATCCATACATGCATTTACAAGGGGGACCACATGAACATGTCAATGGACCACTCAGCTATCATATGCATTAAAGTGGCTGGAGTGTCCCTTTAAATGAACAGTTACACTCAGATCAGACTCCGCTGAGGCTTACCCACGGGTATAAATCTTATATGTAGACTCACTGAGAAGCAGACCCCATCCTGAGAGTTTGGGAATAAAACTCAGGTGTCAGATGTAAATAAGGTCTATTATACGGAACGCAGGGAGATTGGGAGAAGCCAGGATATGGCTCGAGGGGTCTACCTAACCTCTGCTGGAAACACACACTGATCTTTCTACTCCGAGCCGTGAGAACCCAACTCAAAATGCTCCTTGCCAATTAGTGGAACTTTTTGAAAGAATACCAATTTGACGATTTATGATGGCTACCATGCGGGACCACCAAACTTCACACGGCTCGGTTTACAGGAGACTTTATCGTAATAAGCGGAACCGGTTTGGGTTTATTGGGAAGGTTTTTAAATTTTGAATGAAAAAAAATATATAACAAGACACAAGACTTTGGGAAAGTGGATCAAATGGAAGAGTACATTTATATAAAGATTTTTACCGAAAAAAAAACCAAAATTAGTTCCTGTTTGGAGAGAAATTTTCTTCGGTGCAATTATTCAGTAAAAAATAATAGTGCTGCTTAGATATTATAATATCCAGACACCCCCCACCTATATTTCAATAGGGGCGCTCATGATATGTAGGTGTTGGTAATGTACAGTAAAATATACCTGGGTAGTATATATAGTGTATATTTATATTTAAAAAATTATATTGATGCAAAGTTTGGCAAGTGATCTTATCACCATAGCAACTACTAATAGGATACAATAGGAATCAACAAAACCATCACTGATTGCTATGGCGATAAGGCCACTTTTCTTTCTTTGCATTAGAATCAGATTTTTATACATAATTCCCAATATAAACCAGGTTAATATAGTATATATATATATATATATATATAGTATAGTATATAGTATATATATATATATATATATATATAGTATAAGCAGATTATTATACCAGTGTCCGAGTATCTATTTATCTATCTATCGATCTATCTATCTATATCTATCAATAATTTGTGTTGATATGTCCAGCCACCCCTGCTGGGAGGTCATGCCAGTTTGCTTCATATTAACTCATAAATAATAATGGGTAATATATGAAATTTGCTTTGACATCTAATTATGTAGATAATTTCATCCCAAAATGTAGAGGTGTAGTATGTAAATGTCAAGTCTGGCTGAGCATGATGAGAGTTTCAGTCCCCAGATCATGGGGTATGTTTTACTATATTTTGTATCTAATTCATTTTCCGTGGATACATTGTGTATCCAGATGTAACAGATAGCTGATTAACCTCTTCCATACCTGACAAAATTCATATTGGAACTTGATACACCAGTGATTGTCATTGAGTTTCCCCTCTGAGCAAAGTGACTTTTAACATTTGTATTGAAACAAAAAGCAAGATTAAGGGAAAAAACAAAGACCCCCCCCCAACAGAAATGGATCTTTCATATATATCTATATATATATGTGTATATATAGATAGATAGATAGATAGATAGATGATAGATAGATGATAGATAGATGATAGATAGATAGATAGATAGATAGATAGATAGATAGATAGATAGAGATAGATAGATAGATACAGAGATAGATAGATAGAGATAGATAGATAGATAGATAGATAGATGGATAGATAGATAGATAGATAGATAATTAACCATTTAAGTGTCAGGGGGTCCAATAACGAATGACACCCCTCAGGTTATACTCTATATGTCTGAGTAGGTGGTCTTTAATTAGTCTGATCATCTTTTGAAGCTCACTGTGTCCACTCCATCTTTCCCCAATGTGTCTTGGTACAGAAACACCCCCTTTACATCTTCTGTCTGAATGAAATCCCCCAGAAGCCTGTACAGGGATCTTTAATGAGCTAATCCTTTTACACGTGTCTGCGATGCAATCCTGCACACCAGGAGTGTGGTTACCATCAAATGCAGCACTCAGTTTGTGATAACCCTGGGATTTAAAAGGGGGGAGGTCAAAATTAACTGTAGAACATATGTAATAATGTCTGAAGTGTCAATACATTTAATATTATAACATGAAATACATTCTAATAGTTCTATTTATTATTAAAATAAATGATTTTATCTAGTAAAATATTCTTCTACAATAACAATGTAAGAATTACACTATACACACACACACACACACACATATATATATATATATATATATATATATATATATATATATACACACCTACCCAGCACACACATATGTTTATATAAATTTTAAGACAAAATGAATTAAATTGATTTTATATAGGGATTCATAATAGGTAGGGCTGTATGGTTGTGCTCAAAATCTCAGGTATTCTAGCTTTCTATTATGAATCCCACCTAGGGTGCATTCCTCTGCTCTCTATTATATATACACATACATATACATATATATATATATATATATATATATATATATATATATACATATATATATATATATATATATATATATATATATATCAAATAACAGATGGAATGTTATTTGATATTGACACCACTGGACTAAAACGGCTACAAGCTCTACTATATATATATATAGCGAGAAGAGGGATGCATCCTAGGTGGGATTCATATTAGAAAGCTAAAATACCTGATATTTTGAGCACAGCCCCACATCTGTACCCCCTTATGAACAGAGCATAGCATACGATTGGAGGGCTCTGCTTCACCCCTGATCTTCATCTATGAGCTCGGATCTTTAAAGGAGATGGATTCTGTAGCAGATGAGTCAGTCTGGAGGATCTGTTTCTCCCTGTCTGCCCTGTGAATGGGTTCTTATAAAAATAGGACAGATAAAAATGATCAGAATCATATTGTTTGACACAGTGATCCAGGATGATAAAGCAGCAGCTCCAAAGGGGGTGAATTATTTTTAAAAAAACTGTCCCTCAGATCCAAGATGCTAAAACTGTAGCCTTAAGGGATGTTAATGCAGCATCACACAGAAAAAAGGGACAGGCTCACCATGCAAGCTGCTGACTCCAAGAGTCCTTTCTCTCTCTCTGAATGCTAGGAACAATTTTCTAGAGAGAGGCTCATTTTGATTAAATCTGACATGCTGATAACTCCATGCTAATGTGAAATAATTAACATAATAGCCATAATTAAAGGCACACTAACAATGCCATAAATATATCACACAATTTTACTAGCTTTCAGCCCCTAACTGCTCTCTTATCGTTAATTAAACGTGTTGCCTTTCACAGAATGGGTGTTTAGACATTTCCAGGACAAATAAATCCAAAAAGAGCTTTTTTGGAAAGGTGGCTTCCATTTCCCCTGCCTTCTTAGCTAATGATCTGGATTCTAAAAACTTACCCTGTGCAGAACAGGTACTATTATTCAGCAAAGAACAGCATATTAAAGAAAGAGGGGGGTAATAAAAGCTCCCCTTACCCCCCCAAAAAAAGCCACAACAGAATGCCTCATCCTTCTAAGCCACCAAGGGTTAAAATATAACATTGTTGTTTATAAATATTATTATATTATTAATTCTAATTAAGTAACGTTCCATAATATCTTATTAATTTATGAATGAGAGCCACAATTTGATATGAATATATATATATATATATATATATATATATATATATATATATATATATATAATTAAGGGGTGGATGGTATGGATTTTGACTCCAGGTCAGATCAGGGATTAAATCACCATAGCAGTGAATAAAAATCAAAATAATGAAACATGATGGAGAAGGGAAAAAAGGGGATTAACCTGAATAAATGGGTCCCTTTTGTGACTGCTGCTATTGCACCTTTTCCTGTCAATTGTACAAACTGTTACTTAAAGTCCATTCACAGGCAGTCACTGATTGAGATAACTCATTAGGGAAAATAATAAGCTTACAAAAGATAAAAGAGGACATCTTTGATTCTCCTTTTTTCTTAAATCTCATTAGTCAGAGGACCAAATTGCCCTGCACCAGTCTGGATCTGATAATATTTATTCTGCTGTGTGATCATCTACAATTATAAAAGAATTACATATTATTATTTTTTGTTCTATGTTTTATTTATTATATTATTTCTCTTATGTTAATATTTTGTAATATATCATAGTGCAGTAACAACTGATTTAAGGAGGCTTTATTAGTAAAGAATATATGAAAAAAACCAATCCTGAATGTACTGAATGAAACACATATTATAGAATAAATTTGCATCATGTTCAAATTTGGTTGAAATAAGATATAAAAAAATGAAACATATGTATCAATTCTATCAGTGACTGTCATTATTGTAAAAGGGTTTCTCCTGGTTAAGCTGGGCACTTGTGATTGAAGATTTTGGGTTTAATAGCAAACAGCAATTAGGATCAAAGTGGATTTACTCCAATGTCAGATGCACACAGAACCCACTCTCACACGTGTAAGACTTCTAGCAATATTAGGCTATGCACATAATACACTATAGAACAATGCATGTAAACAATACAGTTATTTACAAATAATGAGCAAAATACAGAAAAAAATATATAATTCTGTAAAAAATATATAATTTAGACCAAAAGTGCACTTTCCAGATTTTTTAAATTTTTGTTCATGTAGGAGATGAGCCTTAAGCAAATAATTGTAGATTTTGGAGTGGTGTATGGTCTCTTACCCCCTTCTTGCACTTCCATTATATCAGATGGCGACATTGATTGAACATGAGATTAGCACAATGCAGGGCTAATCGACTTGAAACGTTTCTTTTCACACTAAGCACCATAATTAATGGTATGAATCAATTAATTTGACTTATATTGTGTTCACAAAAGCAGCAACAAACGAATCCTGGTTGGTCTTTTCAGATCCCATTAACAGGAACTAGCTCCCCTCAACATAAAAACAGAGAGACCCCCCCAATAACTGTCGCAGGTCTTCAAAGTTGCTCCTGTTTCCCTTCATGAGGTCTGTAGTCCAGATGTCAAAACAAAATTTAGGACAATTCCCTAAAAATGTAGGAGAAAACTGACAATTATTAAAATAAAAGGAAATCAGCGAGGTAATCAAATTTAATTTAATTGATAAATGGGTGGGGGAAAAGTTATTGCAGAGTTAAGTCCATTCTTTGCAATTCTACAAACTAAAATTCAAAGCTTCGATTTTCTATATATTCAGATATTCTGTAGGCTCCAGGATTTTTAGAATGCAAATATTTTTAATATTGATTGAGTAAACAGGTGAAAACAATATATCGATCGCTTTATGCAACACTTTTGTTTTGAGCGCAAACACAATTAATCTCAGACGGCACAATCTTAAATTAATGAAAAAATAACAGATTATATCAGTGTTACATTGATAAATAAATACTTGGGATCTAGCCAATAAAAAGGTCAAAAATCTGCTATATAATATATATAGCGCTTTATTTTTTTTATTTTTTTTTGGTATAGATCTTGCAAGATGGCAGAAAATAAAAAAAATAATAAAAAAAGGAAAAAATATACAAAATTAAAAAAATACATAAAAAAATACAAATTACGGTTTAAAAAAAAAAAACCCACTAACATTTCGTTAATCTGTTATATCTCACCTAGTATTTTTGCCTTGCATCTCACCCCTTTGAAGCCCTCAGCACCTTGCTCCTTCCGTCTTGTATGGAGCTCTCCCTTGCACCGCAGGCTTCACACTATAGGGTTTGTTTGAACGGAATAAACCTTGTCAGGGTTAGTAGGTTATTTAAAGAGTTTCCCCACCACATCGTAAAACTCATTGGCACTCCAGTGTGGGGGTGCTAATAGAGAGCTAGAAACGAAAAAATCGATCCATTTGTCAATTATGGATATTTTAATTAATACAAAACTAAGGAAAATAGAGCAGGCAGAATCCATTGGGAGGAGAAAAAGACATAAGTAAATAATAATAAATAAATTACAAATATATATATAAAAATAAAAAATATAATAAAATAACAAAAAAAAAAGAGTTATAAAATAAATGATGTAACAAAATTAATTAAATAATAATATATGAAAGAAAATTACCGTAATCATAAATGTCATGAGTGCATGCACTGTATGTATGTGTCTCAACACAGGTTAACAGCATGAGAAACAATGTAACGAAATGTGTATTAGTTCTGTAAATACCCTCCATTTAAAAGCCCTGCACTCAATGTTTTCTTAAGGGTAATAGGTTGGGGTTCAACAAAAGACAGCAGAACAATTACTCAGTTAAAGCTCCATTTCCGATTTGTGGAAGAAAAAGAAATGGAGATTTTGGAGCAAAAACAGAAGGGAAAAAACCTGTTTTCCTCCCCAAATAACCCAGAACCAGCTCAGCTCACAGTCTCATTTCCTAGGCTTTCACATGCAAAGGCTGCAATCATTGAGTCTTTTACACCTCTGCACAGCTAAGTAAATGGCTTCTGATTTAAAATTCCCCCTTTTTGTAAATTTCTTTTATTTCTCACAGCACCAATTTAATAGATTTACCAATAGCTTCTTTATTTTTTCTGATTGATCTAAATCCCCCCACCCCCGGCAGAGGCAGAAACTGGGTGACATTGTGTGTTCCCAGTAGAACATTCTGTAGGTAACATTGTATCACTGATGGTAAATTCAGAACCTCTTGAGGATTTGGATCCATCACACCAGCCCATCACTGGGGTTTGGTGACGGTGTGTGTGTGTGTGTATGTGTAGTTGGGGGTGATTGTTATTGTCCTGTGTCTGCTGCTGTCATTCTAAGGGGTTCTTACACCCCACACAATAAAATCCACACAATGCATAGTGGCACACAGCCCCTGATGTGTCTCAGGCAATAGGGAGGCTGTGTGATTGCAAGCACAGACAGGATAATAGTGTCTGGAAGCCCTAGGTTTGCCAGCCCTTCTGCTAGTGGGAAGCCAGCCTGATACTTGCCTCTGATGATAGGTAGGTACACTGCTTGTGTTGTCTCTTTGTTGACAATTTCATGAAACAACTTGAGGACTGCATGGTTTAGCAAGAGAGGCAAGGGGTAGGAAAAGGAGGAGGGGGTGGAGGGGTGGAGGGGGAGGCAGAGGGTGGCCTGACATCACAAAGTCACATGACGCCCCTGCTAGTATATCTTTAACTGGAAAGTAATCTATCAGACAGTCTTTGAAAGGAGGACTTTAAAAGTGGCTCTTGCTAACCCTCTTTGCCAGCCACTGGGCACCTTGGACACACACACCTCCCCAAAACAAACCCCACAAAAATCCTGAAGGGAGGGGGGACAGTGCGTGAAGCAAGCAGGAGATCACCAGTTTAAATGCAAAGGATTTTCAATCCAGGGTGGACTTTTCTGCAAAGTTGAGGGTCCTGGATTTCCCAAGTGCACAGACCACGAGGATACTCTGTCTCCAGAAGAAGGTTTATTTGCATTTTTTAGTCCATTTTTGAACCGTTTCAACATTCAGCCTCTTTGGACAGCCTAGCCCACAGCTGTGATGACCCTTTCTGGCAGTAGCTGTGCTAGCACCATGTCCGGCCACACTGTCCTAAGCGCTGAAGATGTGGACATTGATGTGGTGGGAGAAGATGAACCGCTGGAGAAGGACAGTGACTGTGAAAGCCACCAAGAGAACATGGATGAGGTTGAGGATCTGGTTGTGGGGAAGGAGCTTTCTAGGAGTCCTTCAGACAGTGCCAACGAGACAGAGGGCAAAGGAGACCTCCAGGAGGGCAGCAACGCAGGGGCAATCCACAAGCCCAAAAGCAGCCTGGTGAAGCCCCCCTACTCCTACATCGCCCTGATCACCATGGCCATCCTGCAGAGCCCCCAGAAGAAGCTCACACTGAGTGGCATCTGTGAATTCATCAGCAATCGCTTCCCCTACTACAGGGAGAAGTTCCCCGCCTGGCAGAACTCCATCAGACACAACCTCTCCCTCAATGACTGCTTTGTGAAGATCCCCAGGGAACCAGGCAACCCTGGCAAGGGTAACTACTGGACCCTGGACCCACAGTCCGAAGATATGTTTGACAACGGGAGCTTCCTAAGGAGGAGGAAAAGGTTTAAAAGGCACCAACCGGACAACCTGAGGGAACAGACTGCACTCATGATGCAGAGTTTTGGGGCTTACAGCCTGGCCAGCCCCTATGGACGCCCCTATGGGCTTCACCCCGCGGCTTACCATCACCATGCTGCTTTACAGTACCCCTATATCCCACCAGTGGGGCCCATGCTTCCACCAGCTGTCCCCCTTTTGCCTTCCAGTGAACTCAGCAGAAAAGCCTTCAGCTCCCAGCTCAGTCCTAGCCTCCAATTGCAACTAAATAGTCTGAGCACAGCAGCCTCCATCATCAAGTCTGAACCAAGCAGCAGACCTTCATTCAGCATAGAGAACATTATTGGGGTATCAGCTGCCTCCTCTACAGGGGCCCAGACTTTCCTGAGGCCCCCAGTGACAGTGCAATCAGCTCTCATGAGCCACCAACCCCTGTCCCTCTCCAGGAGTGCAGCAGCCATCACCCCAATCCTAAGTGTACCCACAAACCTTATATCAGGACAATTTTTACCTACAGCTGCCACAGTAGCCAAATGGCCAGCACAATGATCTGGGAGAACACGGACTCACCTAATCCCCCCCCCCCCCCCCCTATAACCCCACAACAGAACTGAAGGACTCTGAAATTTATTATAAAACTGTACAAAACTGGAATGCTTTCTGTACAGGTAAAAAAAAATCACAAAAAATATAACACGACTGTTTGTACATATTTGTATTTGACAAAAATATGATCAATTTTACTTTCTGGGTTTTTATTTTTTTAAGAAAATTGTAGAACAGAGCACTGAGCTTTTTTTTGAAGGTTCACTCTCTTTATGACTAATGTACAAAAAGGAAAAGGTAATTTTAAATAGTACATTTTTTCAAGAAAAAGAAAAAAAATGCAGTCATTCTATTAAAAAGTCTGTTTATATATGAATGGATATATATGTATTCTAAATGTTAATTCCTCGTGCTGTATACATTTTTGTAAATAAATTTTTTAAAATTATCTGTTTTCGGATCTTTCGTTTTTGAAAGTATATTATATATTTAATTATGTTGTACATAAAAAAAAAAATTTCCGAATATTAATCGGTTTGGTTTGTTTTGAGAAAAAGATCAAATATATATAAGAAACATTGCATTTTTTCCAGATATTTTTTATTAATTTTTAATGTCACCTAGAAAGATGAATATTTTTGAATTGTCGGAAATCTGTTTTTAAAATATATAACTTTGTTTAATTTTTATTGGCTCATTTTGTCTAAAATGTGATGTTCCCTTACTTACCTAATGACAGATCAGTTAATGACAACCAAATATCGATTCCACTTAATAGGACTGTCTCTGCTACTAAATCATTTTAAATGGTTCACAAAAATATTCAGCTTTCCAGTACGGCAAACATATTATACTTTTAATATACTATGTATACTTTTAATTATACATAAAATATATATCAAAATGTAATCATTTAAACAAAAAATCAATACAAAAACAGCTAATTTTGAAATTCAGTCAAAAAATCTCAAATGTTTCTTTTATATTAATCAAAATTCCAATTTTATCGTCCTGATAAAGTAAAAAAATATTTTGCAATGCATTTAAAATGTAGTTTATTATTCTTTATAAATTTATATTTCCTAAAATTTGTTAATTACGAATATTTTTTTACACTGTAAAAATAATTATTGTTTTCTCCCGATGCGTAGTTTGCACTGCTTTTTTCTATAGCATGGTTAATATTATTTAAATCTGAGTACAAATATATGCATTTTAGATATTGAAATAAAGTAAAACAAGGGACTATAAGGGGCTGTAATTAACGTGAGACCACAGGACGTGCACTTGAATCTGGATTAGGAGTAAGATTCAGATCAAGGAAGGTTTTCATTTAAAATAAACATTTATAATTATAAATAATATATAATAATATACTTTATTTTGGTAAATCAAATTTCTTTGGCAGTGATTGTTGCAGTTAGTACGGGAGGGGGCTTCCACAGTTGTGTCTGTCTAATCGGTTTTACACAAACAGCAAATGGTCTATATGTTGCTATTAGGATATTTCTATTTTTAGTTGATACCCCTGGGAAAGAGAAATCGTTTCTTCCCCTGCATTCACTTTTAGGTCGAGGAAGCTGCTGATTCTGTGGTTCCAAATGACATTGAATTCCAAACCTGATCCTTTGTTACCTATAAAATTACTCTCTCATATTTCTGTGCATACCATTAATAACTCGCCTTCTACGCAGGCTAAAGCGATGCTTGTCGGCAGGGACACAAGCTTGGGAGTTTCATTTAGGGTATATATATTAAAAAGGCAAAAGAAAAAAAGGATTTTTTGTAAAAAAAAAAAAAGATATAAATGTTATAGATGCGAATTTTAAAATGTAAAATTAAAAAAAAATTATGTTATGGACACGAAATTTAAATTTTATTTTTTTTTTAAATGTTAGAGATACGAAATTCAAAAAATAAAAATTGAAAACAATAAAATAAATCTTCTAGATACAAAATGTAAAATGTAAAGTTAAAAAAATATATTTTAAACTCAGAGCCGATTTTATTATTATTGCTCATGCGGATTTAACAAAACTAAGATGGTTTCGTGAATTGTTATAATCTAAAATTTAAATCTGGACATTGCAAGAGTAGAGATAATTTAACTGGGTTTTGTTGGAATTAACATTATTACAGTTAAACCTTATTTACTGGTGTTGTTGTTATGGCAACTCTGTGTGTAATTTGAAAATGTTATTTTTTTGTTCAACATATTTGATAACTTCTATAACCAGTGTGTGAACGGGAAAATTTTATTTGATCACCGCAAGACTCCACCACCTGGTTATTAAACACACATGAATGTGAGTTTATGCAGCTGCTTAATTTGTGTTATTTTTGGGGGTCCAGGAAAACAAGGATGCAGGTGCTTTTCACTTTTTTTTTGGTCTGTAACAGACAAGTCCTAGGATGTCCTGTAATTAAGACAGGGAACTGTAGGTGGCAGGCAATTTATACGAAAAACTGCTCTATCCTGTCTCTATCTATTTCATCATCTTCATTTGTCTGAATTAAATCACTAAATATCCGGGAGTGCATTCAATAACTCCATTTACATTTTAGTGCATTTTATTTCTTTTTTTATTTTCTTTTTTTTTTTTGTTTCTTTTTTTTTAGTCAAATCCTAAATTACAACTGAGACTGGGTATAATTTCTGGGTTTACCATTATGGATTTGTCTCCTATTAAATATTATTAAAATAACCAATATTTATTTAACATTTAAGCAGTATTTTGATATTTCTTTCCAGTTTTTACAGTGTAAAAGTCATGGTTACTTTACCATTTCCAATTATTGGGTGTCTGGTATTTTCTGGCATTTAACCCCCATTAGGATTGTCTTTTATCTCCAATAAAGAGGCTGCTAAGATCTAAGTGGACTCCTTTTTCCCCCAAGAGTAAATAGGGCATCTGAATTCTTTCAGCCAGGTCTTTGTAGAAGACATCTCTGCTGCAACCATTTTATATTCTGTGGCTTTGTAATTTTGAGAAAGCAGTCTGTTTTTTGTGTCTGGTCTTCAACAAGTCATTCTAAACAGTAGCTGATGATCACAATGTATCTAACAAACACTGTCTTAATTTCTCCTTTTTCTCTTTGCTTCAATAAACTATTTGACACACAAGTGAAAATCTGACACTCTTAGTGACAGATGCCTATTAGTATAAAACATAGCAGACAGTCCTCTGGGGTGTATTAAAAGTAACCAGATCCTAAAACATTGGTAAAATGAACAGGGGATGGTGTCTAACAGTTGGTATATGGCTATAGAGAGCCAACATTTCATTAGTGATTTACAACCATTGCAAAAATACCCTTCACTGACTGAAGCTGCCTCCAGAGTTAAAACAAATCCAGTTTGTGGCTTCTGTGAACATCATATGGACTATTTAATTTGCAAATTAAAAAATATTAATCACATTCATTATATCTAGTAATCTGTAGCAAATCTACAAATCTACAGCTATTTAATACCGAAAATTCCATTTTGCAAATTCAGATATATATCTCCTTTAATTATTATATATATATAATAATTATAGGAGTTTAAATTTAGGATTTTCAGAATTCTTAAAAATAATGTTAATACATGTTAACGTCATCTTTCATAATCTGCATATTTGTTGCATAAAAACGACACTATATAACTAGAATCAGCATAAAAGAAAATATTTTACAATTAATATTTGCAAAATATATATATCTTAAAAAATAGGTTTGTAAAGATTATTTAATTTATATGAATATTTTTATAATATAAAATAGTAGTACATTCAGGTTTACTTAAGATATCACACTTTTGCAAATTATATATATTATGTGGAATTTTAGGTAAATGTCGGCATAAAACTCCTGAACAAAAATGATTTAACACGATTAAAATACGAGTTAATTCGACTAAGATTACAGCCAAAAGAAATGTACATATATTATTTTATGTCTAATATACACACACATTATATATATATATATATATATATATATATATATATATATACACACATCTACATCATATATACACCGTATATATATACATACACATACATAGCACATTATATATACCAGCATTTATCATATAGAGAGGTTCTGTATATCCCCTGGTAAAGAACATGACATTAAAATGTGTAGGGAAAAGTACATATATTTGATTTAAAGGCACACTTCCCCATCACATTTTATTCCCCAGTAAGTCTAATTTTAATAAGCCATTTCACCTGACCACCAGCCATGACCAACATGGAGCATTCCAGTTAAGAGCTGTCCCCAAAAGACATATTGAAAGAGTAACAATTTTGTTGGGGGAGATAATTTGATGTCTGGCACCACAGCCTGCCAGGATTGCTACCTCTCTCAGGCAAAATATAGGGATAGATATGGGTTTGTTTTCTTACCCTTATTATTATATATTTAACCCTTCATGGTCAGAGCAGCACCAACACACTGGCATTAACATTTTCCTTGCAGGTAATAAGGAATTGAATATTATATAATACATTCAAATTCATATATATATATATATATATATATATATATATATATATATATATATATATATATATATACGATATCATGGCTACAGCAAAAAGTGATCAAAAAAATATTGTACTTTTGAAAGTTTTTTTTCTTAGCCCATGTTTAAAAACACGTTTGTGACTATTTTTGGATGACTTTATACAACCCGGCACAACCACATCCATGGTGGATTTGTGCAAAAAAGAAAATAATAACATTTCAAGCATACATCGTTTTTGTATTAATTTAGAAGTTTTTCTAGCTACTATAAAGAGTGAAGGTAAAATGACACCGGTGGGCCATCCACCAAGGGGACAGGGGTACCAAAACTAAGATTTTTGAGCCATGTTTAGAGCCATGTAGAGTGAATCCTTATAATAGAATGTGGGTATAGAGTGATGCTAGGTATTTTTAAAGAATTTTTTTTTTACATTAGATTCCATTTTATTTATAGAGAGCAAGCAGATTACCCAGCACTGTAACAATAGGAGAGAACAAAAATAAAAATTTGAAAATAAACAAAATTAGAGATAACATTGTGTTGTGAAACTTAACAGTGTGTGATAGGAATTGCTTCATTTATTATGTACTCTTTGGGGGTAACAAATCCTTTAAATGGGAACTGGGCTGTCAAAAATAAAAGAATTATATTTTGTACTTTTTAGTATTTATTTAAATGAGAGGTGCTTTATATAATATCAGGAAATAATGTATTAAAAGTTGGCAAAACTATCATTATCTAATTGATTTCCCACCCTGAAGAATTTCCCTTCTCCTCCCCATCTCCCACCATTACAAAGACTGCCTGAGCAGACCAACAACAATCAGCAACTTCACAACTGGGGAGGGATAAAATAATGGGGAGGAATAATCATGCATATAATGAGAATGGAAAGTTAAGATGCCTGCACCCATGGTATACATAGAATGTGGGCTTCTAACATATTTATTGGTTAAATGCTTATTTCAACCTATAAACACTGTATTATAGGTTTTCCTGTAAAATGTAGGATTTACAAATTTACTGCTTAACTGGTACGTAATTGTATTTGGTTGTTATTTTGGGGCCGGCAGGAAATTTATCAAACTTCTTACCAATTCGGAAAAACATCCTTGTATCACTCTGTAGTAATGTTTCCATGTTCTTTCTATATGACTAGTGAAGATACACAGGACTGCCCATCCAGACAACCTGGAGCTTTCATTTTAGTTGTGTCTTAAACTTCAATTTAAATATTTTTTCCCCTTAAGCATAACTCCAGTGCTGTATACAGTAATAGATAAACCCCCAGCACTGTACACAGTTATAACCCCCAGTGCTGTATACAATAATAAGGCCCCAACACTGTATACAGTAATAACCCCCATTGCTGTATGGAGTAATGTCGGCCGGTATCAACAAAAGTCTGGTTTTATCTCATTTTGCTCCAATAAACTCCCTTTATCTGCAGACCTGGAGCCGCCGTCGCTGTCAGTCATGTGATATTTTGGGTGACTTTCCCGGCTCAAACACCACACTGAGCTGATGCTTTATGGCAATGCTAATGAAGTCCTACAACAACTTTCACTAGGCAGAGTCCCACTGGGTGATTAAGACTGAGCCATTCTATTGTTTCCCACAGGCAGTATGATAAGGAGTCGGGGTGTTTGGTAGATCGGGGATCAGATAACAGAGCGAGAATCATACAAATGGCTGATATGCAGCTGCCTGAAAACATTATATTATGGGGCAAAAACTACAAACTGGTTTAGAAAAGAAAACAGTGCAAGATTGTTGAAAACATTTTTAATCTGATTTTAGTAAAAATTGCGGTAAATCCCCGTTGATGTTAAGTTCATATGTTGTTGAAATCACACCAGATTCTCTAGTTTAGAAATAACTATAGTGTTTGTACACAGACAGGATACATTAGACTTCATGCAGGTTGCTTTAAAGGTTTGGAAAGAACAGCTGGGAATGGGTAAAAAAATGGGTTCAGCCAAAAAGCCCCCCCTTACCCTGCCGCCATTCTGTATATGCATAACTGGCACATATGCCTCCATACTGGGAGTAATGTAAGCCACTATGGCACCCAGGTTCTAAGGGGCTTCCGAAGCTTCTTGTAGCCTTTTGAAGTTACAATAATGCCTCCTGCCATTAATGACTTCTGTAATTAATTAATGTAATTATTACTTAATGCCGCATTCTTATAATATTACTCACTTTTGGTGAATAATAAGTAAGTATTGATTTTTACACACAAACAATGATGTCTTAAGATCCAACCACTCAACTCCAAAAACAAGGTACATACATGAAGAAGAGGACCCTTCGACACAACCTGTAGGGGGCAGTATTTTGAGTTTACCCCTCTTATGCAAAATCATTTTAAAATTGATTGTGGGTTGGGACAACCTATCCAATTCAGCTTGTTAACATCGATGATGAATATAGGTGGTACAAATATTTGTCTACTGGATTTAGTGTTTTTTTTTTTAAAGTGTAACATATAATACGTTTTAATACTTTTACCCCCAAATTTATGAATCACAAAGTAAATGGGCACTCCATTATGGTAACTTTACCAGACTTTCCATAAATCCAACTATAATTTATTTCAATTTAATTTAAAAAATCTGATACTCACACAATTATCAATCTTTCGCGTTATTACCCCAAGAAAATGAATTCCCCTTTAGTAGAAATTCTCAAGGTCTCATAGACTGGAGCTGATTCTTTCATATTCTCCTCTGATTTCATGGGATCTGGATATCCCAATTGGTGCTTTTCTCACTGTTATACCACAGCTGAAATCCCTGCTTGAATACAGGTGAGTCCACTCAGAATATCGTTACCTCCTGACAAGCCTGTTACCAAACTACAACAAAATCTCTAATGGACGACTGAAGAGTTTAATATTTAAGGAGTCTCACCGCCAGCTCCCAGGTATGAGTATAACTATAACTATCCTATAACCCCTCCTATATGGAGGTCACTTTAAGGCCCGGACGCAGGGATGACAAAACGGGCCTGGCACTTTAAGGCTAGTGGCCGCCTGATGACGTTGGGATGTGCACGGTACACAGGCAATTGCCCCCCAGGCCGTCCGAAATCTAATCTAAACGGCTGCTGGGTGCTGATGCCGCCGGCCGGCGCTACTTTAATACTTTTTTTAAAACTGAATATGGCAAGCCGGATCGGCTATTAAATGAAAAAAAAAATAGTATTAAAGCAGCGCCGGCCGGCGGCATCAGCACCCAGCGGCCGTATGCGATGGCCGCCAAGTGATGGGGTGAAAGCTCCGCCCCCTCGCACTCACCTTTCACCCCTCACGCTGCTCCCATCACTATGCGGCCATCAGATTGTTGGAAATCGAATCTAAACGGCCGCTGGGTGCTGATGCTGCCGGCCGGCGCTACTTTAATACTTTATTTAAAATAATAAATATTAAATAAATTAAAAAAAGGATTAAAGTAGCTCCGGCCGGTGGCATCAGCACCCAGCGGCCGTTTAGATAAGTTTTCCAGCAGTCTGATGGCCGCATAGTGATGGGAGCAGCGTGAGGGGTGAAAGGTGAGTGCGAGGGGGCGGAGCCACTTGACTTGACTTGCCCCCCAGGCCTTAGGCTGCCAGCCCTCCCCTGGCCACAGTCTACGTTTTTATGCCCACGTAGGGCACGGATGGGCATATCCAGCCGCTGGCCCCACGGTGCAGCACCTGTGCGTGTGCGGACCATTAGCCGGGCATTAGCCCAGTGTGCCATATGGCCATTCCTGACTGGCCAACTTGTTTTTACAAACATTTGATTTCTATCAATATGTAAGACATATCATCGTAACATTATATTTAAAGTATCATCGGAAACACCCTTTGCTTGTGTTAACCCTTTTTTTCTTAAATAATTGGATAATTTTACAAAATTTCAAGAACAATACATTTTCTTGGAACATAATAACTAAAATAAACCTAAAAATGTTAGCTTAATGAGTTGCCAGGCATGTAGTTTGGGATCTATTAGCAAAAAAAATATTATAACAGAAAAGGCCAATTTACAGAATAATACAGCATATAGTTTCTTTTTCTTGTACATATTTAATTGATTTTTTATTCATTATTTTTATTTATTTATTATTATTATTTTTTATTTATTGTTTTATATAGCGCCCTCATATTCCGCAGCGCTGTACAATGGGTATTTTTGTTTCCCCCCAGTCCAGATGAAACAACTGTCAGGGAAAGAGTTAAAGTGGTTCCTTTATGTACTTTGAAGGTAGCGGGTATTAACCTCTCAAAGAAAAGAATTGTATTCAGCGGCTGTTCAATGTAGCAGCTACAGATGAACTTCTCTCCTCGTCTGCCGTACTGAACTGGGAACAGACTCTCCGGCTATAAAATGCACTTAACAGTCTATTTAATAGTGGAAAGGTCCTTGAAAATGCAATATCCATGCTAATCTCGCCTTTCCCCAAATCACAGAGGGAAAATAGGTCAGTAACAAAAAAAAGGGCAGAATTTTCTCCTTCTATTTAAAATGTGACATTTATTCTCATTTAAACAACTAAAGTAAACTTCACCTAATTTCATTCAAGATTCGGTAAGCAGGATGAGGGAGAGCGACGCTGGCAGCTGTCAAATTTATGAAGAAGATGACCAAGCTGCGGTAAAGCGATCTCCAGATGTTGCAAAAAAAAAAAAAAAAAAAAAAAGGGTCATTAGTTAAAAATTACCTTAAAAATTAACTAAACTGTGACCTCGCGGATATACGTCAATAGCAAGAAATTCTACTCGACGGGGGCAATGGCGGCTGGTCCTATGGAAGACCTTCTTAAACGGTACTTAGTGACTGATGATCCGCGTGTTAATAATGTTACTTGTGTTTAAAGGACCGGCAGCTCGTTTGAACGCTTCAGTTTATTGATCCCTTTCCGATAACATTAATTGATTACAGCAAATTGGGACGGGAGAATCATTTACGGCTGTTTAAACCCGTGTCCTATACGTGATAGAGACAGGAAATCCTAAAGGGGGACTATAATTTCCCAGATAAACCGCCATTTTTATTTTCTGTTGTCTGCAAGAGCCGCCATCTTGGTGGCCCCCCTCGCCTCTCTAAGGTATTTGTGATAAAAGCCTTACGGAGGGACCTGCGCGGCTGGAAACAATCTCTAGTGCTAGAGGCTCATGTGCCGTCCGCTAAAACAATGCGGGGGGAGAACAGGAAGTGGCTTACAACTTCCTGCTTGGGCTGAGCCCATGGGATTCCAATGCAGTGTGCACTGGGGAGTAATGGGCATACCTGGGAAGTTATTCACCTGGAATCTTCGGGCCATTCTACCCTTTCCCAGGGGTAGGAGGAGCCGTGTTTAGCCACTCCCATAATTTGATGCTATTTGGAAACAGCCACGCCCTTGGTGGTGAGACCCACTTATTGCATGGCTCACCCTGCTCACGTGCATGTTTGGCCCTGCCCCCTCATAAAGCCACTCCCCCAGAAGAGGAAGCGCTCCAGGTAGCCCGACCTGGGATGTTCCCAGGTATAATGATGGAAAATAAAGGAAAATTTGCATGGAAATTTAAAAAAAATATATTTAAGCTAAAATTCTGCCTTAGAATTTTTTTTTTAAAATGGTATGATTTTTACACCCATACCCTAAACATTTGAAACTATTTTACCCTGTGTCCGTAATGTATAAAATATTGCAATAAGGCAAAAAAAATTGCAATATCTTACTCACCCTATGGCATTAAAAGGGTTAAATATTCTAGTGCCGGAAGAAATATATTGTAATTTTTTTTTTTTGCATAATTAAATAAACCTATTATAGAATATTCAACGTTCAACGAAAGCAAAGGATTCCTATTAATGAACACGCAGCTAAATGACTTAATTCATTATATTACAACTGCGCATAAAAATATATATGCTACGTATAAAAATGATAAAAGATGCCGCTAATAAGAGAGGATAATAAGAAGTGTTTCACAAATTTAGTGGTTTATTGAAATAACCTGACTTGGTATTGATTAACAATTACGGGGAAATCACTCGTAAGTACATGATTGGATTTAATTATGGAAATTATCTTGAAGATGAACACAGTAAAACCAGTGACCGCTCAGTAGAAACATAAATAAATTCAATATTTGATAATCTTAAGCTTTTTTCTCCATTAAAAGAATGTTGGTACATAAAGCCTATTCACTAAAGGGAGAGATTTTGTACAATGTAGTATATATATAAGTATATATATATATATATATATATGTGTGTCTGCTTTTTGGGGAAAATAGTAAAATAATTAAAATTTTATATGTTTTTTTTCCTTGGATTATTTTGATAGGATCCATACTGTCCAACTTTTTCAGTTTTTAGGAGGGCCTGAAATCCCCGTGGCCCTTTTTCCTCCCCTGAGGCCCATGACTTTTGAGCTGGTGGACAGTAACATGTAGTTTGAATGGTTTCGGAATGTTTTTTTGTTTTGTTTTTTTACTCTCGATACATTACAATAATTTATAAAATTTCATGAAAACGTGGTTTTGTTTGACGTTAATAAAACATTGTCAAATAATATTAAGCCAGATGAAGTGAATCGCAGTGGGTTACATATCAAGACAGGTGAAATGTGACTGCTGATGACCAAAATGATAATTCACAAATGTATTATTATTATAATTATTTATATATTATTATTATTGTTATTATTATATATATATATATATATATATATATATTATAATTTTTATTATATATTATTGGATATTTTCTTAATTTTACACCCAATTTCCTTGTTGGAAAAATATGATATTAAAGAGAAACATCAGCCCATAAATTGTGCGTTCTTTCAGAGCCATAACTGTCCTAGAGGTCTAAGAGTACCCCAATTAATTTGGAACAATGTACTCTACATTACACTGTACTAAGGATTATTGTGGAATGTAGGCTAGTCTGTGGCCCTCAAGAACCTACTTTGCTGGAAGTCCTCCAAGAATGGAATTTTACCCCATGTATGGTTGGATTTTTTTAAAAAATTCGGATGAAAGTTTTTGTCAAACTCTAGTTATCACCCAACAAGTGAGAGAGATTGGTCGCTGACTAACATGACCAAGTTTGTGGTCTAGCTATGCCAGCTGGCAACCCGCCGCTTTTACAAGTAAAAAATTAAGAAAACATGGTGTTTGAGTATAACTCAAGATAATGTGTAAAGCTGTCTCAGTGCTCAGTGGCCAAGAAGCGTCCCCCGGCAAAAGGCCCAATGCTTAGCTTACACGTTAAAAAGCACTTAACCCGTGTTCTGCCCCCGAGACTACAAATGCCCCAGAGCCAGGCAAGAACTTTACCAGATCAATCGATGCTTTAATGAAGTACAAGCCCTGCCTTGTGTATTGAGAATCTTTATTGAGAGGAAATTTTATGAAATAAATGGGAAAAAAAGAAATGCGTGAGCAGGAAATACAAACAAATAAAATCAAGCTTCCAATTTCAAACTAATAATTTTTTATTTTTTTTTAAATGGTACGTGATGTGAAGTCATGTTTGCAAATTCAAAATGCCTTGGATAGGTGCTCCTAAAATTAAAAACCATCAGCCAACTGCGTAGTAACCTAAATGGGAAATTTCCTCAGACAGTCTGCCACAAAATCAAAATGGCCGCTCACGTGATCTTATTATTTAAAATATTATTATTATTATTATGGTCATATCAATAAATATGCAAGTTTCAATATAGGCTTTGGATAGGTGCTCCTAAAATGAAGAACCATCAACCAACTGCGTAGTAACGTAAATGGGAAATTTCTACGACAGTCTGGTAGAAAATCAAAATGGCCGCTCGCATAATCTTAATTTTTTTTTAATTATTATTATTCAGGTCATATCCATAAATATGCAAGTTTTAAAACAGGCTTTGGATAGGTGCTTCTAAAATTAAGAACCATCAGGCAACTGCATAGTAACCTAAATGGGAAATTTCCTCAGACAGTTTGATAAAAATTCAAAATGGCCGCTCACGTGATCTTAATGTTTATTCGGCACATATATTAAGAAATATGCAAATAATTTTAAACAGGCCACATCAACAAAGTATATCACTAGCCGTTTCCAGGATGCTGCCATTTATATTCCCGATAACCGAGACTATATGACAATGTCGCTCCGCGCTTCTAACATTTCCATGACTCCAATAAGTGAGCGTCCCCCCGTTTTTATTCCGTTATCGCCTGCTCGAGTTTCTTTCTTGCCAGCTGAAGTCAGCAGTGCGGTAAAGATCATTAGTAGAGCAGGAGCGGGTATAACCGTGAAAATATTTCGGAATGCAGGACATGAAAAACTTGGACAACTTCGCAGCAAAACTATTCTCTGAACTTGTATCCGTTACTTTGACTTGGATTTGGAGTCGCGCTTGATCTCTTGGGTGTTTGCGTGAAAAACATTTCTTCTCCAAGACCAATATTAAAGAAGCTTCTAGAAATATTGGGATTCGCCCAGTACGGGCATTGAGTGTCAGCCAAACTGGGGCTATAACCGCTAAGTTCAGAACAGCATGCAATAAATTCCGATGGGCTGGTTGCGATTGCGCCATATGTGCCAAATCCCATATTAAAATAAGGATAAAGTGTCTTAAATTGATACTTAAAAAGGCCAGGAGAAAAAAAAAACATACTTTTTATAGATCTAGAACATTCTTTGGACTTTTAATAGAGGTTGATAAGGTTCTGATGGTCGATGAAACAGAATCACGATTTAACGTGACCGGGATGCCAAGAAAGGCTTTACAGGTACACAAAAATTGGTGAAATCGCCATCATTCCCAGAGTATATGACATCATGAACCAATGGATCAAAATAACCAATCACTTCACATATAGGGTTAATAGTTGATTTGAATCTCTGCTGATGATAACATGCTATAGAAGCGTTAACCATCACCACTGGAATACTATTCCATGCATCTAGTATATTATTACTATTATTATTTATTGATTTATATAAATGTATATAGGTGCCTCCAACACCTGTGCACAAGCAGACATATTCCACAGGATATAGCTTTCTTGTGATTGTATGAGAGCTGCCTTCAGTCTGATATAAAGGCCATCAGAAGTATTTTCTCACCAGTAAATGGCCTCACCCTAAAGCCTTGTATACAAATTAAACACTCACTGTATAGACGAATTGACAAGACCAAAGGGTGTTACATACATCCCAAGTGCCCCGCTTTGGGAGAGACAGTCCTTTCCTCCCCCGTGTGCCTCTTTAGGAGAGACAGTACCTCGTTTAGCCTTAAACCCCTTTGTCCCTCTTTCCACCCCTGATGCTCCTCTCCCCTCCCTATACCCTCTTTTCCTCCCCTGATGCCCCCTCTTTTCTAGGAGGTCAGAATGTTTGCTGGGTATGAGGGGATCGCAGGGTTCTACAGCCCTAAAAGCCCCGATAATGTGTATAGAAACAGCAGGAAATGGCTTTATAAATTAAACGGGGGAAATAAACCCCATTATTCTTCTTCTAAATGCCCCCATCAGTTACACAAATACCCAGCGAGAGGGCACAAAGGAACATAAAAAGTCTGGGGACTTTCTTCACACCTTTAATGAAAGTGTCCCCAATTTAAAATGTGCGGTGTGCGGTTACAGCAGGATTTCCCAATCCCCTGAACCATACAGCTTCCAGTCTATTTTTTCTAACATATTATTCATGCATATGGTACCCGATCATGTAGACCCCAGTACTCATTATATAACTGCACTTATTATACCTCCACTTTATTATACTATAAACGGTAAAGCGCTAAGTATATATCTTACAGAGATACATAATATACATATATATAATCAATTAGCCTTCTAAACTTAAACTTGGATCAGCAAACACAACGTGCCATTGTAACACAGGAGTGATGGGAGTGATAAAGGGCCATTGGAACACAGGAGTGATGGGAGTGATAAAGGGCCATTGGAACACAGGAGTGATGGGAGTGATAAAGGGCCATTGGAACACAGGAGTGATGGGAGTGATAAAGGGCCATTGGAACACAGGAGTGATGGGAGTGATAAAGGGCCATTGGAACAGAGGAGTGATGGAAGTGATAAAGGGCCATTGGAACACAGGAGTGATGGGCGTGATAAAGGGCCATTGGAACACATGAGTGATGGGAGTGATAAAGGGCCATTGGAACCCGGGAGTGATAAAGGGCCATTGGAACAGAAGAGTGATGGGAGTGATAAAGGGCCATTGGAACACAGGAGTCATGGGAGTTATAAAGGGCCATTGGAACGCAGGAGTGATGGGAGTGATAAAGGGCCATTGGAACGCAGGAGTGATGGGAGTGATAAAGGGCCACTGCCCGTCTATGAAGAGATTCAATTGCTGTTTCAAGCTACAATAGTCATTTACAGCATTAACCCCGTATGCTCTGGATTTCTAATTTCATGTTATTTTAATGGACAAAATGTGCTTTTCTTTTAAAAACACAGACATTTATAAGTGACTTTTGAACTGTAGTATACATATATATATATATATATATAATATTAGATCTAAAAAATATCTCCCAATTTCCAAAACATTGAAATCCAACCGAGAACCCAATCAATATACCACATGCTGCATTGTACAATAGTATTAGGTACACTGGTGATGTTGGCACTGACTAAATTTAATTTGGCAAATTAATAATTCCAAATAAAATAGCCTCATGGATTTTGTTTTCGGAAAAAGAGGAAAATACTATAAAACCTACAGAAGTATTTTAATAGCGTTCCAGGAGAGCTGCATTAGCAGCGTAATAAAATATATTAAAGAAGGTAAAATACTCTTTAAAGCCACGGATTACTATAAGAAAACGTGACTCGGAGGAAACCTGCCCCGCTCTACAAGTGACTGCAACTTAAACCCTTTCTGCGCCTGTCTGCTCGCTAATAATTCTGAAGTTTCCCCCCCAAAAAAACCAACAGTATTTTTGCCCTGTGAGGTTGTATCTTGGATCTGATTGAGCAGATCAGCCCCGTTCGGCCCCTTCTAGTCTAGTCCTGCCGTAAAGACTCAATCAGTTGTTGGTCTCGTCTTAGATTCAGGAGCCGTATGCCTATCCCATGCATGTTTAATCCCCTCACTGTATTACCCTCTACCACTTCTGCTGGGAGGCTGTTCCACTTATCTACCACCCCTCCCATTTAAGCCTCCGACCCTAGTTTTAGATTGTGTTCTCCTCCTTCGAAATAAACTTCTCTCCCGTACTTTGTTAAAGTATTTAAATGTTTCCATTCCATCCCCTCTCTCTTCTCGCCACCAAGCCGGATATAACGCAATCTAAAAAACATGTAAATTGGGTTTTTTGAAGACCCAGGTATCCCAGGACTTGAGCAAAGGTGACTTTTGTCCCAAAAACCCCTGTTAGTGGCGGGGTGTTTAAGGCACGACCCGGTTAGGTGAGGGTAATTCAGTAGAGGTTATTAAAGACACAATAAAGTGGTTAATTTTGTTAATCCAGGAGTCCTTACTTTGAACCAAGTCAGCCGACCCCATGCGGGAATCCATCACCTCCTCAAACTAAACTACATTTCATGGAAACCCCTTGATGTGAAATCACTAGAGCGGCCGGAGCGGGTGGACAAGCCCCCCAAACACCCCCGCGTCTTCCCAGATACTAGTGGGCAGTCGGAGCTGGCCGGGGACATGTTTAGGAGACACATGCATGTTTTGGGCCTTTGATGTGAGATCAGGATCCAGCCCTTTGAAATTCTACACTCCATTTTTTTTTTAAAATATTTTGCCGGGAACAGTATCCAGCGAGCCCAGAAACCCTAGAACATGCAAGAGAGGATCTTGGCATCGAGACGTTTAAAGTCTTCAGGGCTGGGGGAGTCTCACACAATATAAACCCCTCCAACACTGAAGGCATTGCTAGCCAACCTTTAATGGGCTGGATGCTGATAAGCAGTGTGAAGCTCCCATCGCCATCTTTAATAAGGGTATTATTTATGTTTAAATATATATTTATTTATTTGTAAATAATATTAATTTATATTTTACGACATTTGTTAATTCTGCATACAACATTGTTGTTTTTTTTAATAGTGCAGGTATGGCCATGGTGGAATCCGGTTGTCCGATGCCCGGTATCTGCTTGTGCTGGTGTCACCATGGTAACGCCTCCGCTAGCCTCAAGCTAGTTGTGAATCTCATCACAGCGCGCCGGCTTTTGAGCGTTGTCGCGCTGATGACGTGTCTCCGAATAGCTGAGCTGTAGTTTGAATTGACTGAGGAAGCGGAGAGTCGGTGGGAGCCATGGAGACCCGCTTGCTTGCAGCCCTGGCCGTGCTGGTGGCCCTCACCGTGCGGTGGGCAGTGTCTCTGGGCCCCTACTCAGGTAATACCCTACCCTGGAGTATACCCTCGCTTATTGCCCCAGCTGGACCAGCAGAGCTGACAATCAAACTTTAAATAATTCTTACTGTGTTTAAAATGAAATACGGTTATTCTTTTATTGAGTTCCAGTAGTGATTTTTTTGTGAATTACAATGAGGCATTAAAATGATGTGACATTTAGGAGGGCAGCAACAGTCACGTCACACTCAGCATTTTGGCTTAGTGTCATGGGCGTTGTACTCCACAGCAGCTGGTTTAGTGCATCAATCCCTTTTATTCTCTAATCCTGAGATGTATTAAAGGATAACCCTTTAATAGCCGGTCACAAAAAAAAAAAAAAGGTGACAGCCAAATAGTTTGAATGTAAAGCATGGCATGTTAGGAGATTTAAAGGTATAATAAATAAAGAACCTGTATTCAAGCAGGGATTTCAGCTATAGCAGCGAGAAAAGCACCAATCGGAATGCTCCGATATTATTAGATTGGAGGAGAATATGAAGGCATCGGTTCCAGGCTGTGTGACACTGGAATATGCCCCATTTGCCACGAGACCTTGAAATTGGGGTAAAAATAAAGCAAGGGGCCACTTCATATAAGCAGGGGGGGGGGGAATAAAGCAGTTTCTCGTTTGCTAATTAGGAATAAACACATTGGCCGTATTTTAAATTATCAGGGACAGTACTATGGCCTACCACAGGTACGGCAACTTGTTTTATTATAGTGAATATCCGGTCCGTATATTTTTTTCCCTCCGCTACTCCTGGACACATTTTGGAGGAGAAAAAAGTATTTTAAGAAAAATTTTTAGTCTGCCTGGTTTTTCATAAAATAGCGAAAGCATCTATGGTGTTTGGTTTTAACAACAAAAAGGCATCTGCAACAAATGTTGCTATAGAAATAAAATAAATGCTGGGGAGCTCACAGAACGCGTGTTTGCCGGTTGTTGGCTTAGTTCACGGCGCTCCCCTGTGCTGGCTCCAAAAAGCAACTAAAAAGTAAGCTTGCTTTCTCACTCACTCTTACACATGCTCTCTCACACTCGTTCTCTCTCTCAATTTCTCCTCTGCCCACTTCCATATCACTGTCTTTTTCCGCAGCTCTGTTTCTTCTCTTGCCTCTCCCGTCTTCTTCCTTCGCTCCCTTGTCCCCAGGATCAGCTCTGTTAACCAGGCGCTTCCGAGCTCTTCCGCAAAAGAGCAGAACCTCCACATGTGCCGCGACACCATCCCTTTTCAGAAGTACTCCAGGGGGGCAGAATATTCCAGATAGAAGCGTTTCTGCGCCTCTCTTTGCCCGCAAATCCGTCTGGAATATTCCGACCTCTTGGAGTACTTCCGCAAAAGGGGCGGAGCCACGGCACGCACTAAGGGGACACCCCCTCCCTCATTCCGTTATTGGGCGATAGGGTGTGCGCTGAGGCCCCGCCCCTGTGCGGAAGGGTTCAGGGAGGCCTGATCAACCGAGCTGATACCAGGGAGCAGCGGACGATGATAGAAGACTGAAGAAAGAGAAGAGGCAAGAGAGAAAGCCGAGTATGGTTCACACTCTGTTTTGCTAATAAAAACCTACAATTTGTTGCATTTTGTTTTTACCCCTGGTTACAAATGGAGGGTTATTAATTCTCCCTCCACGTTGTGAAACCAGCACATCTTTTAAGATGGAGAAAGAATACGTAATATGGTTTAGACGTTGCTACCGGTGACACAAGCTCCCTGAGTAGATTATTGCCCGATAGGACAGAATAAAACCCTTCCTGATTTGGTTTTATCCCCAGATCAGCTTATGTTAGTATCAGATCTGTCCTATTTCGAAGTTAAATGTATCCACATGGCTAATCCACTCGCTGGCGAAGAGTAATTAAAGTAGCAGCCAGATAAAATATTTACACAAAACCAAGCAGGAATTCCATGCGTACCCAGCGAATAACATTCAAAAAAACATAAATATTGGGGATTCTGTCACATTATACGGCCGTATATCGCTTCGCCCGCGGCTACGTCAAAGTGCCCCAAAGTTTGGCGAGTCCGATTTAATTTTTCATGGCTATATTGCTTACTGAGGAGCTGAATCAGAGGCCCGGACTGTATTTTAACCCAAAAAAGACTTTCGAGCAATTTAAAGCCCTCTCTGGACACCATTAATGAGACGCCTGTGTGTCAGGAGGGGGGCTCAATCCTAAGGTTTGGTCAGAACCTGCAAATATGCGCAAAAAATACACAGAAATGGGAGAGCACAACCTAGAAAGCATTAAAGGAATACACATTCAGATTCCAGGGCTGCTGCTAGAATGATCATGCTATAATAATTATAATATTAATCTCATGGCCTTTTAACTTTTAGGGATCTATCCACGTTAGCCCAAAGGTGAAAGTGTTAGGAATGGTTCTCGTTAGGTATTTACCCCCTTTCTGGGTCAGTTCCCCGGGGCACTTGCTTCTTCAAACACTTTGCAAATGTCCTGTACTGGTACACTGTATTGGAAGCTCACAGCTTGGGGGGTATTTTGGAAGGTCATGCGCTGCGACCTAAACTTGAGTTGAGTCCTCCCTGTTTGCATAATACGGGGGGTGATCAGCAAACACTCGGTTCTAAGAGGTATCCGTCTTGGTAAAAAAAAAAAATTATTAAACCTCAAAGTTTAATATTGTTGGCCTAGTAAGTCCATTAAAGTGATTGTTCCACTTCTCTCCATGTTGTGGATTCCAAAGCTTTACAGCCCTTGCTACACAGGACCCGTACCTCTCTTGAAGCTAAATCCACTTTCTCATAATCGCAGCAAAGATTAATGAGATTTGATGGGCCCCCTCCCTAAAGAAGCCATAAGAGACTTAATTGAATTGGAAAAGCATGTCCCGGTGATGACTGGGTGATATGACCAATTATAGTTTGTCGAGTGATCTGTCGTTCCCCTTAGTTTAGCCATATGATTGTACAAGCTTATAAGTGTGTGGGGGGGTGATAACAACCCTCGGCAGATGCCGTTCTGCTGATGGATATTCATTCCTTAAGAAGCTCAATGCGCTGTTTAAAAAAAGACTTCGAATGAAGAGGTTAATCACATTAGTCATGTTTTGGTTACTGGTCAAAGGAACATTTATGTTGGAATCAAACAGGTGCGAGGCCGTGCCATCCGCAGGGGACTTAACTACTGAAAGACGTGCCTGAGTCCGTAACGGCCCTTCTACGGTGTCACACTTTCCACAAATAAATGATATACGGCCGCCGGTTGCCGGCTGAACCACTTCGGATTTCGTCTGCTGACACAGGAGGCCTTGGGAGCTCCGTAAAGGTGACCCCCCCTCATTGTCTAACAGCCAGAGACACCACGTACTCTCTCGAAGGAGCATGTAACAGAATGAGAGCGAGAGCGCTGATGGAATGAGACAGTCACCCAATGGCCACTCTTCCTTGAAAGAAAAGTATAATTGATAACTCAATAATATTGCGTGGTTGCCATTACCTTTGATTGTGTTGTCATGGCAACCTTACTTTCTCGGAATGCAAATATGAAAACAGTTTGGGGACATAATATTTATCTATCTATATATAATGCTACTTCTACCCCCCGAGAATGCACAATTCTTTCTTATTTTAGCCTCTCCATCTGATATATATTATATATATATATTATAATCTTACACTAAACATCAGGGGAAATAATGTTACTGTTTCAAGTACAAAATAATGTATATATATTTTTTTTTTATATAAATTAACAAAAGTGGTTATGAACCCTGTAAAACACATACCTTTTGCGGTGCGACGTTTGCTGGTCACAAGATATGAGATGGAATTATAAATGCTTCATTTGTGTGGATTTGGTACTTTTTGTGAACAATAACTTAGAATAAGGGTGGTTCATAGCTGTTATGAGCATAGCAACCAATAGAATTATTCCTGTTGTTTATTTATTATAGATATTATTATTCTTTTTACAAAACGCGTACACCTGCATTAGTATATATTCATAATGTTGATATAAACATACTTACTATTTATTATTGTTTTAAAAATAAATAATAATTATTATTTCGACATCTTCCTAGGAGCCGGAAAACCACCGCTATTCGGAGACTATGAAGCTCAGAGACACTGGCAAGAAATAACTTTTAACCTACCCGTCGACCAATGGTTTGTAGATTTTACTCACTTTTAACCCTTATTGTAGACGGACGCACCTTGCGGCCTCTTATTATTATTATTATTATTATTAAAGCTTTGCAAAAGCATGTTTTGGTCGCATTAGACCTGATGTTCTCGTCCGGGTAACGCGATGATTATTGGTATCGTGTAGTCCTGGCCAAACTTGCCCGTAACTGGGAGCGGAAATCCTATATATAGGATTTAGTTACGCGTCTGTAATGAACATAGTGAACAGTCGTGTGCAAGCTTCTCAACCCTTGGCAATGAAGACAATAAGGACTTAAAGGTGCTGTTCCACCAACACAATTTAATACTTGTAACCACTATTGCAAACCACACTCCTTAATACTGTTGAATGTCCAAACGTTCCAACAAGTAATTATTTAATCATTTAGTATTTTATAATTTTTATGGGAACACAAATTGATAATTCTTTCATTGGTCCTAAGAGTTTGTTAACTTACACTACCGTTCAAAAGCTTCGGGGGTCACTTAGAAATGTTCTTGTCGAAAGAAAAGCAAATTTTATCCATTAAAATTACATGAAATGGTCAGAAATCCGGCACAGACGGGGTTAATGATGTAAATGACTATTGTAGCTGGAAACGACTGATTTTTAATGGAATCTCTTCATAGGCGTACAGAGGCCCTTTATCACTCCCATCACTCCTAGGTCCCAATGGCCCTTTATCACTCCTAGGTCCCAATGGCCCTTTATCACTCCCATCACTCCTGTGTTCCAATGGCCCTTTATCACTCCCATCACTCCTGTGTTCCAGTGGCCCTTTATCACTCCCATCGCGCCTGTGTTCCAGTGGCCCTTTATCACTCCCATGGCACCTGTGTTCCAATGGCCCTTTATCACTCCCATCACTCCTGTGTTCCAATGGCCCTTTATCACTCCCATCGCTCCTGTGTTCCAATGGCCCTTTATCACTACCATCGCTCCTGGGTTCCAATGGCCCTTTATCACTCCCATCACTCCCCTGTTCCAATGGCCCTTTATCACTTCCATCACTCCTGTGTTCCAGTGGCCCTTTATCACTCCCATCACTCCCCTGTTCCAATGGCCCTTTATCACTCCCATCACTCCTGTGTTCCAATGGCCCTTTATCACTCCCATCACTCCTGTGTTCCAATGGCCCTTTATCACTCCCATCACTCCTGTGTTCCAGCTCAGTGACCCCAAACTTTTCAATGATTGCGTACATTTTATACCGTGACATACAGGCGCCGGTTGTATTATTGCATGATCTCTTATGATTAAAGAAATGTGTGCATTTATTCACAGGTACTTTAATTCTACCAGCAACGACTTGTTGTACTGGGGTCTCGACTACCCACCACTGACTGCATATCACAGCCTCCTGTGCGCCCACGTGTAAGTTTTTTTGTTTCATCCAATAACAACTTTGTGATTGAAAATGATATTTGTATAACATGCTCTATGCAGCCGTTTTTTCAGTATTATGTCAAGTCTAGAATATTAAAATAATATAATAATAATATAAAAATATTTTTGGTAAATGTTTGATCCATGCATCATTAGCACTCTTATCCAGAATATTTTCAGGGTCCAACTCAAAGCTGACCCAGTGTTGTCTATTTTTTAATAGACCCCCAGATCTTTAGATTGACATTTTTTTTTATTTATTTTTTTTAACTTTAATTGGACTCAGGTTTAGCCCAGCTTAGGTCCTGCGTTTGGTGTGAGGAGTAAGGAACCCGGGATTGCATCTTGGGGAAGGCTTGACGAACCGTATATACGTTTCAGTCCTAACTTTATATGTTCTTCCCCAGAGCCCACCTGCTGAATCCGGACTGGGTTGCACTGAACGCCTCCCGCGGGTACGAGAGTCTCCAGCACAAGCTGTTCATGCGTGTAACAGGTATGTGGTCAAATCCTAACTGCGAAGATTCTTGCAAAGGAACAGTTAGGACAAGAAGTCATAATCTAAAAGTAGGGGGGCAGAGGCTTAGTATAACACCAGGAAGTTTTACTTTACTGAGAGGGTGGTAGATAAATGGAACAGCCTCCCAGCAAAAGTGGTAGAGGCTAATACAGTGAGGGTACTAAACATGCATGGGATAGACATACGGCTCCTGAATCTAAGACGAGACCAACGACTGATTAAGGTTTGAAGCTTAATTTTCCTTTTTTTGTACAGTTTTAGTTGCGGACTTGTTGGTTTATATTCCTGCCGTCGTCCTGTACTGCTTGTGTCTGAGAGACGTACCGGCCACAAGGAAGGTGAGCGTTAGACAGACCCTGGAGAAGGCTTCTGAAACCAAAGCTGCTAGGAGGTTGTGGCCCCTGTGATGTGCTGCCCCATTGTACAGCGTTACCGAATTTGATGACGCTATATAAAACAATAAATAATAATTAAGTGCAGAGGGGTACAGCGTGCGCTCTAAGGAATGAACAGCCGATAATATCCCATGATGGTCAGATGGTAGTTCTTGGTAGCGTTCTTGGCCTCGCAGACCTTCTGCCGAGATGCAGAATCCTATTTCTAACATTAGCAGATTCACAGCATCCCCTCAATAACCAGAATGTTCAGTGCTGCTCCCCTTAATTGGACCGTGCCCGGCACATGATAATTAGGTGTTCCCAACAAAAATGATGAATGAGGCAACATTGTACGCAAGGTTCTGTATATTCAGGAGTGACTGATCACCAAGAGTGTCTAATGCTGGACTTAATACGTCGTTAAGAGTACGTCGAACAGCACGTTTAGTGTCTTGCTTATGATAGCAGCGTAGGTAGCTACTGTTTATTAAGGGGTTAAAAGGGGACCCCATAGGGTAACAATTCCCTGATGCATACGAGTTGTGGTAAAATACAATGTGTCTAGTGTCCAGTATAAAATTAAATTATATATATATATATCTATACAATTTGCCCTCCCCGTTTTGCTTCCACGTCACATATTTTTTTAGGACAACCCGATAAAGCCTTGTTTGCGAAGCGCTGAAAACCATAGAGGATTGGTGGGGGGTTTAAAAAAAAAAAGCAGTTCTAGTGCAAAAAAAGTGGGATGTTCCTGCTGGTGACCCCACGTTGCACCACACACAGAAAACATAAACCTGCGACTTTTATGTCCTGCTGGCTCCTCCGGCGTGTCCGTTATTATAAATGACGTTATCCTCGTTCTGCAATTAATCCATAAAAAACAATTTGCCCCTAACTTTTTTATTTTCTCCCCCCAGATCTCGTCACTGTTCTGTATTCTGCTCTATCCTGGCCTGATCCTCATAGATTACGGACACTTCCAGTATCCTTTTTGTTTGTTTGTTGTTTTTTTTACCAGTAATTGCCAATGTTTCCGTGGTTGTGATACATGGCTTAACACGATGCCCCAGGCTGCGTCCCAGACACGGGGTTAGCATGAGTGTTGGGTACGGCCCTTGACGCAGACACACATATAACTCTGTGAGTTTGGGCTTCGCGTCGTGGGCCGTCTTCGCCTTTTCCTTTGGCTCGGACCTCCTGGGATCGGCAGCGTTTTGCTTCGCTTTGAACTACAAGCAAATGGAGCTTTACCACTCGCTGCCGTTCTTCTGCTACCTCCTGGGAAAATGCCTGAGGAAGGGCATGACGGGCAAGGGGTGAGTACCGGCACGCATGCCAATGTACAGCGCCCTCCACAATCCTTTATAATATACAACCTGTATAATGACAGCTGGAGAACAATGTTTTGGGCAACATTTGTGTTTTTTTTACAATTGTGGCCATGTCTTCAAAATGGCAAAACGGAACGTTTTTATTTATTTTTATATTGTTTTTCTTACTATTTTTTCTAGTATTTTAAAGCCCCGCTACATAACAAATATGACGAAATATTAATGATAAATATCACTTCATATCGTTTTTTTTCCAAATCAAATCTTTTGATGAAAGGTGGCCGTGATGTTTATCGGAGATCTAACGCTCTGATCCATTCCAGGAGCTTCCAGGATCCAGCCCTGTGTAATGTGTAGTTAAATTAATGATAGTAATGATTTAGTAAACTCAATGAGATGATCTTTAAGAAATCTCACCAAGTTAACTATACATTATATAGGGCCTCCCACTGATTTCACTATACATTATACAGGGGCCAGCTCACTGATTGAACTATACATTATACAGGGCTTCCTCGCCGATGTAACTATACATTATACAGGGGCCAGCTCACTGATTTAACTATACATTAAAGTGTTTATATACACAAAAGTGGTTAAAACTAATAATACGGTGCCGTTTTCTTGCTGATAATAATACCTGGGGATCTTCTCAATGAGCGGACCGTGAGACGCTTGGAATATTAACCCATTAATAGCCTCATGAAATTTGTTACCCAAATGGCTTTAATACCGGCCCTCGTGGACACCTTGACTTGTCATTATTTAAAGAAACACTTAATCGAGTCACCTGCTTTCAAGCAGGGATGTGAACCACACCGTACTTATATATTACAGCAGTGTAAAATAGGAAGGGGTCCCCTTCAGACTGCGTGACCCGAGAGTCTGCACCCTGAGATTGGGGTAAAGACTCTGAGTGAGACCCTGAGAGTCCCCAGGCGGAGCGAACCGCGAACATGTCAGCTGAAAATCATTCACACTTTCCCTTTGGCCCGTTTGTTCCTAACAGACCGCAGGCCGCAGGACTATCTGCCATCTCTCTATCAATAGCTGTCAGTAGGCAGGAAGAAGTGACCCCCCAGGGAGAGAGGGTAACAGAGCGCAGGGGGTTAATTTATCTGATATGAGAACTTGTATCATCAGGACAGGGTCATTGATCTGCTTTCCGGTTCCCTGTACCCGGAATATATAATAACCAGACTTTACACACATCACACGGTAACGTCTGTCCATCCAGAGTTAGGGATCTTTTCAGCGTTTGTATCATTGAGTGACCCCTTCGCACGGACATTCTTACGCTTCCGCTTGCATTACATTCTATTTTATTTATTACACGCCCCGGGCAGATGCTTTCTACAAAAATCAACTAACCCACATCGAGACGTAATGCTGCAAAAGAGAGGGGGCTCTGCAGAAACATAGAACCTGCCGGCAGATCGGCCCCATTCGGCCCCCGTCTAGTCCGCCCGTTTCTCCTGCTGTAAAGACTCCGACCTAAATCAGTCGTTGGTCTCGTCTTAGATTCAGGAGCCGTATGTCTATCCCATGCATGTTTAATACCCTCACTGTATTACCCTCTACCACGTCTGCTGGGAGGCTGTTCTGCTTATATACTACAGTAAAGTACAGCTGGAAACGATAAATAGTAATTTTTATTCTTCATTTTTAGTTCTTAAAAATGTTTCCTAAACAGGTTGATTTTACTCCTGAAGATCAGCGTCACGGTGCTCTGCTCCTTTGCGCTCTGCTGGATTCCTTTCCTTACAGAGGCAGAACAGATCTTCCAAGTGGTCCGCAGGCTTTTCCCGGTGGGCCGGGGGCTCTTTGAGGTAAGTGAAAGTGTTGCTCTGTTATTTTTCCGCTATCTCGGAATCCCAGTGACCTTTAGGGACTCCTTGCAGACATCCAACGCATGTCTGCCCCGGGGCTGGTAACCGGATCCGCTCTATACAGTAACCACTTTGCCATTTAGCGGTTAACCCCTTAAGTACCAGCCGCTTACCCCAAGCCCCGGCATTCCCCCCCCCCTCCTTCCTTCTCCTCCATAACGGCATTGAGAAGGTTAACGCCTCGCTCGCCAAGATATTAAACATATTGCATCGTTAAAAACCGTAATTCAGTCTTCCATTTTTTTCCGCCGTAACAGATTCCGTAGTAAGTGGCGCTGCCAGAACGGGATCATAAAAGTATCAGCGACAGGCCGGCCCCGCTCGGCCCCGTATTGCGTTACGCTGATTGTTTGCCTTTTTACACTATCATTATCTCATAGAGACGATTCTGCCGCAGATACGCTGCAGCCAAATTGATTTGTAACTTTGCCGCTTTCAAGAAAAAAAAAACAAAACAAAAATAAACTGGCAGGAAACGCGGATTCGTCGCGAGCAATTTTTTTTTAAAGGGAGACTCGCGAGGCGAAGGAGCGGCAGCTGAGAAGTCTTAAGACGTGATGTAAAGCGTTTGAGAATACCTCGCTCCTCCCACCCCGAAATATGTTCTGACCTCGTGTTACACAACATTCTTACAGCCGATCCATCACAACAAAATATATAAATATCTCAGCGATTGGGTCGTTTTATAGGACTGGCCTTTTTTTTTTTTTTTTTAAGCGGTTGGGTGACTTTAGAAGCGACGCGGAAACCAAAATGGCCAACGATAAGAAAGAGTTGGGAGTCCGCGTCAGAAGGCAGGGAGAGTTGGCTTTAAATTACTTAGAATCTGCCGGCAGATCGGCCCCATTCGGCCCCTCCGTCTAGTCGCCCGTTTCTCCTGCTGTAAAGAATCAAAACTTAATCAGTCGTTGGTCTCGTCTTAGATTCAGGAGCCGTATGTCTATCCCATGCATGTTTAAATCCCTTCACTGTTCTTGCTCTAGATTGTAAGCTTTTTGAACAAGCTTACCGTCTTACCTATTGTTGTCGAATTTATTTATTACTTTGTCATGTCCTGTTTACCCATTGTACAGCGCTGCGGAATATGATTGCGCTATATAAAACAATAACTAATAATGTATTTTATTTATACAGCGCCAACAATTCCTGCAGCGCTTCTTACAGTCCCTACATTCAAAGGGTCCGACAGAACTATAACTCACAGAATTGGTATATTATGTAAAGAGGGCCCAACTGTAAGCGGTTTATAAAGGTGCCACCTAAATATAACCAGAGGAAAAAAATTCTGATTTTGCCTCGGTTTCTAATGGGTGTCCAGACCCCTGGCAGTAAAAGGGTTAACCCGGTTTCAGCCTATAGAACTCTGATGTAAGACATGCATGTCATTTATATAAAGAATATTTTTTTTTTTTCCATTCTGAAATAACCATAGAAACAGATGGAATCGTCCTGCTGATTGCTTGATTTTGCCCCAGAACTGCCCTTTTAGCCCCCGTTGTGGGTCCGTGCCGGTTCCGTGCCGCTTGCCCACACAGCTGTGAGCCCAGCAGCTGTGCGAAGGATGAGTTTCACAGGCATGATAGCTGCGGTTACAAATTTAATTTTGAAAGTGATCCTAGCACAACTGTTAATGTCTTTAAAGTTCTTGAGTTATTACCGTTTAACCTGTTCCCTGCCAGAGGGGACGGCCACCCCACCCCCCCCGGCAATGTCAGCAGGTGGAGGTTTTTGAAGGTTACTGGGGGGCTCTGTCCGGTTTAATACTTTGTATCCCGTGGAAAAGTTTCATGGAGAAAATTCCCATCCTGCGCAAAACGTTTTAACCCCTTTGGAATTCAGCATGAGAAATGCACTGCTGAGCCCCTCTGAAATGCAAAGGGTTAATAGGATTTACCGTGGATTTGTTTATTTCTCTCCGTATTTTAATCACGCTGAGTGATTCTAAAAGATACAAAATACACCAAAATAGAGAATAAATAAGAAAAAAAAACATTCATTTACAAGTAATTTGTAATTCTAAATCGATGACATCATTTGAGTAAATATTTGGTTATTTTATATCTTTAAATCTGTCTCGTTGCAGGATAAAGTGGCCAATGTCTGGTGCAGTTTAAGCGTCATTTTCAAGATAAAGAATATTTTATCTGCGGAAACCCAGTTACTATTGAGGTAAGAATTGTATTTAAAGGGACAAAACCACATGGGATCCAAAATGATGTCCTTTGTAAGAAATTATTTCTGTGTTTTTCCTCCCCTTAGCTTTGCCTGCACGCTGCTCAGCCTTATCCCGACGTGTATTAAGTTGACGGCCAGACCTTCTTTCTGGGGATTTAAACTGGCTTTGGTGAGTTAAAACTTCTACGTTTTGACTGATCTGTCTCTGTGCTGTGTGGCTGCTTGGGGTCCCTAGTGCTGGAAAGACCCTTAGAGTTCGTGGTTTGGGTGGGACAAGTTTCTTGATAAACTCATATTAACATAATGCGTATTATGGGGCTGTAACCGGTAAGTCCAGCAGGTCACACACTAGTACTCATTAAAGGGACAGGTTAATGCCACCGGCACCTCCACTAAAGCTTGGGGCCTGGGGCAAATGCATATGGGGGAGGCAGACCTTTCAAGGTACATTGCCTCCTACAGCTAATTTAAATAACGTTCTTTCACGGGTTTTATTTCATGTTGACTTTGTTACAATAATATTTTTATTAATCTTTCTGCCGTCCGTCAGGATTGCATGTATATATATATATTTTATTATTATTATTTTTATTTATTTATTTTTTACAATTCCTAATCTTTTCTTTTTTTTTTGTTTTCTAGGTCAGCTGCTCGTTGTCTTTCTTCCTGTATTCCTTTCAAGTACATGAAAAATCTATCCTCTTGGTGTCTTTGTAAGTAAATGCCTCGTTGGCAGAAATCCTGTTTTTAGGACAAATATTATTGAACCGGTTCTCTAAGACCCTTCGTGGGCTCCATTCAGGAATTAACCGGTCGGAGTTCTGATAAATGAAAATATTAATTCCCGAGGATCTGTGGATTTAGGAGGTTTTCGCAGAAAATAATTCAGACCTTTTAATTCCGTACAGAGCGCAGAAATGTATTATTTATCAATCATTTTCATCACGTGTTATTCAGCGGTCACAGAATGATCACAGAGCATTGTGTTCGTGCCGCAGGGCATGTACCTGGGGTAATGGGGCAAATACATATGGGGGGTCTGCACGATTCCCCCATGCATTTCCAAACAGGCCGACACAAAAATTGCACATTTTGTTTTTTAAAGAGAAAAATACGTCTTCGCGACTCACAGCGTAAACACACATTTTCATTTTTTGTATTTTCCAAATCCCTTTGGATTTCGGATGATTCCAACCCAATTCTTTATGGTCGCAGAAATAACGGCCCAAGGAAGTGGCGGAAAGAAAACTGGAAACAGACAGCACTTTATTTCAATACTGTTTCCCCCATCTTTTTTTAAAAAAAAAAAATCTGCTGGGAGGCTGCTCCCCTTATCTACCACCCTGTTCTAAAGTCAAAGATATTGGATCATTATGTCTGTATATTTTTTAGGCCAGTCTGCTTAATTATTAACGACGTTCCTCTGATGTCTACATGGTTTCTGCTCGTGTCGACATTTAGGTAAGAGTTTTTGACAAGATATATCCCATTAGAGGTTTATTTGGGATTCTGGGCACATTTTTAGTTGCTTCTAATTTTAAAGGGACGGTAACCTGATTATCTAATAAACTTTCTTTTAATAAGCATACAGTGCGTGCAACAGTTAAAAAAGAAAGTAAAAGTGTCTCGGATCCCCGTAAGAGACATCCAGGTTTATTTTTACATAAAGCAAGCGGGACGCTGCCAACGTTTAAAGGGGCCGCGCGGCCATCGAATGCATGAAAGCGGTTACAGCTCCGGATGGCTTTTGCGGAAGCTTCCGTCCCAGCGATAACATTTTGAGGGTCTCTACGCCATATGGAATGGGGGGCAATAATATAGCAAATGAATGATATATATATATCAATGTGCAGGTGCAGTGTGTGTATATATATATATATATATATATATATATATAATTTATAACAATATAGTAGTTTAATGGCGGATCCCCTATATCATTTACTGTCCCTTTTAACACTCTCTACACGGCTTGCATGCGGCATCGTGTGTGTGTGTGTGTGTGTGTGTGTATGTATGTGTGTGTGTGTGTGTGTATATATATATATATATATATATATATATATGGTGAATTTGTCTCTCGATGTTCTGTTTTTCTCCGCAGCATGCTACCTCTTCTGATAAAAGACGGCTTGTTAATGTCGTACGTCATCACGACGCTGGCGTTCCTTCTGGCTTGCGGGACGTTCCTGTCGATCTACGAAAAGACCTCGGAGGACGCGCTAAAACTGAAGCCATTCTGTGTTTCTGTGAGGCGGTATCTGCCCTGGTTTCAAATTCCAGGAACCTTAATCAGGCTGTCGGTACGTATCGTACAGATCGTAACGTTTTGTGGTTTGGTTCATGTGTGGATAGCACCATGTTTAGTACCCATGTCATTTTCACCCCCCCAAGCCCTCTGTTGGAAGGCTGTTCTGTGCAACTACAACGCAAACGAAACTCATTCTGCCCCCGTTGAGCAGGGACCCGATGTGTTGACCGTCGATCCGTATATACTTTTGGAGACGGTGAAACGCCTGTTGCTTTTGGCCGAGTGCTTTAGCCCGGCTTTCACACCTCACAGCGGTCTTTAAGATCAAGTGATCCTGCAAGAGAAGATGGCTTCACTAAATCATCTTGGCCCTCAACTGCTTCTTGGACAATGTGTGAAATGCTCAGCGGTCATTGGAGAAAACACATGAGGGGCTAAATCTGCCTCCCGAGCGCTATATATTTAAATCAAAAGTATGTGTCATGTAAATACTGGGGAGTTAACCCACCGAGTCCATAGGAACACAGAACCTGCCGGCAGGTCGGCCCCATTCGGCCCCCGTCTAGTTGCCCGTTTCTCCTGCTGTAAAGACTCAAACCTTAATCAGTCGCTGGTCTCGTCTTAGATTCAGGATCCGTATGTCTATCCCATGCATGTTTAATTCCCTCACTGTATTACCCTCTACCGCTTCTGCTGGGAGGCTGTTCCACTTAAGTACTACCTTCTCAATAAAGTAAAACTTCCTTCTATTCCATCTGACCCTCTAGTTTTAGAATGTTTGTTTTTTATTCTCACATTTTACTCGATAGTAACATTGAGCCTTGTCGATTCTTTCACCATAATGTGTTTGAGATCCCCCAATGTCTGACGCTGCGTCCTCCTCTCTCCCCGCAGTTTCTTGCGTCCCTATTGGTGATGTCCGTTCTGACCTTCGCAAGCGCCGTCTTAGCTCCGCCTCCGAGGCTCCCGGACCTATTTCCTGTTCTGGTCTCCGCGGTTTCCTGTGCACACTTCCTGATATTTTTGTTGTATTTCAACATCATTCACCTCTGGGACGACAACCACGACAGGAACAAGAAAAAAATATCTTAATTTCTTTTTTTTTATTGTTGTTCTGTTTCTTTTAATTCCGTATTTTATTTTTGTACTGTGCTGAATAATTGACATTGAATTATATGTGCATTTTTATTACAACGAAGGTGTAATATTTTGATACAGAAATTTGTGGATTTTTGGAATTCTAATCAATTAAAAGCTTTTTTTTTTATTATTACAATTTTTTATATGATTCCAATATGGATGCCGTTTCATTGGAATTTGGGAATAACAACTTTCAGAAGAACTGACAATTTAAGTGACAATTTTTACATTTTACTGATATCTATCTATATATATATATATATACTGGTATATATATTTTTTATATATATATATATGAAACCAAGCTCAACCTAGCGAAAAAAAATAAAAATCTTAATTCATATGCTATGTAGAAAATAAAGAACTTGTATGTTGGTCTTTAACCCTTTAAATGCCGGAGGAAAGCAGATCGCCGTTCTCTTTGCGACTCAGCGGCTCCGAGGCGGTTACTTTTATCGGAATGTTAAGTGGGTTTGGTTACGGCCGGTCGCTGGGAACGCTGCTTGCTTGTAATCAAAATGTTTATTTGTCTTTTGGATATAGTAACTATAGATATTGCAGCTGTGCTCTGCGCGGGCCACGGATCTGCGTTCTAAATATCAGGCGCATTTTAGGAGGCAGAGCCCAACGCCAAGTCGTAACGTTAGAACCGGAGCTCAAATTAGAGGGTGGGACGCGGGAGAGTAATGGAAGGAAGTACAGCTTTATGTACTGGCCGTTCGCTGAGTGCCCCGAGCACCGAGGGTATCGGCAGCTGTCCTCTAACCAGACCTCAAGAAACCTCTGCAGGGCAGGAATTATTGGAATATTAAAGTGCACCTGTCTGAACGTTCTTAGGGGGAGAAAAATCTAATGGATGCACTTTAGAATCAACAACTTGTGTTTGCAGATTAAAGTCTCAGTGTACAGCGCTACTGCATATAATGGTGCCATATAAATCAATGATTGGAAAATAAGTGATATATATATATATTGTATATATACGCTACAGTTCAGAAGTTTGGGGTCACTTAGAAATGTCCTTGTTCAAAAAAAAAAAAAAAAAAAAAGCAAATTTTGTCCATTCAAATAACATGAAGTCGATCAGAAATCCAGTGCAGACGGGGTTAATGATGTAAACAACTATTGTCATTTTTAATGGAATATCTTCATAGGCGTACAGAGGCCCTTTATCACTCCCATCACTCCTGTGTTCCAATGGCCCTTTATCACTCCCATCACTCCTGTGCTCCAATTGTTACGTTTGGGGGAAGAAATTGAATAGATATTGATAATTTTACCACCTTTCGCCAGAGGTTCCCTGAGATAAACTCAAAACTAATTTCTTTAATTTTTTATTTATTTTTTTAAACAGAAAGCAAAAACTGTATGTAGTTAGTAAAATTTGCGATACTTTTAGTGAAAGCTGTCAGTGGTTCATTTATAAATAATAACACTACATTCCATCTACACTTTGGGCTAACAATATTACTACCAAATGTTACAGATAAAATGTTTTGGTTTTTTTAGTGAACAATACATAAATTACATTTAGCGAACTATTACCAAAAACCTGGTTTTATCTAATTTTGTCCCAATAAACTCTGCAGACCTGGAGCCGCCGTTGCTGTCAGTCATGTGATATTTTGGGTGACTTTCCTGGCTCAAACACAACACTGAGCTGATGCTTTATGGCGATGCTAATGAAGTCCTTTCCTCCATAGACTTCCATTAGTCACAGAGAGTCCAGCTGGGTTATTGAGACTGAGCCATTCTATTGTTCCCCACAGGCAGTATGATAAGGAGTCGGGGGGTTTAGTAGATCGGGGATCAGATAACAGAGCGAGAATCATACAAATGGCTGATATGCAGCTGCCTGAAAACTTTATATTATGGGGCAAAAACTAGAACTGCTTTAAAAAAGAAAATACGCAAAATTATCTTTAAAAGATCAGTTTCACTCAGAATACGTATCTATGCAACAACAAAACATAGTTATTTTTTCTTTTCTGCAAGAGAATTTGGTATTAAATTGTTGCAATAACAGCAGGGATCGCCGAGTCCTCTGCCCGAACTGCGTGTTCTCTTCTGTCGTGCTAATAAATCCACCAGAGCCAATTCATCATCCCCGGCATCGTTGGTCTGTATAGTACAGTTCAATTCACCAAGGCCACGCTCGTAATAACAAGTCCGCGTATCGAGGCAAATCGCTGATCTAATCATCTTCCGCTGGCATCAAACTATGAATCTACCTCTATCAATACTCCCTCTGTCAATACAGCTCTCCGTCCGGCTCGCCCCCCGCTTGCCGGACCACCGAACGAGACCAGGCATCTCACAGAAACTTTTTTTTTTTTGCTTATTTCTCAAAGAATTCCTACAGGAACCTCGTTTTGAAACTGAATGTTAGAAGACTGTCCGGTTAAAGCTATTAAAGGGGTAGTGGGTACCTGAACTAGCTTTCCAGTTCATTGACTGGCATTTCATGAAAGACCATCACTGACGTTAACATTGTTTCCGCTGTGTCTTCTAGGGAGCCAACGTTCCTCAAGGTTTAGAGGAATTCTCACCATTGAGGAACGTTGACTCCATAGAAGACACAGCGGAAACAATGTGTCGGTTAAAAACCCCTCAGAAATGTGACGAGGCCCTTCCCGGGGCCACATGAGCCCTTGTAATGTTAAAAACGCTGATGATTGGACTCCCAGCTTTCCAGCCATTAGAGTTGACTTTGTACAAGAAGCCCCCCTTCCTTGATCCCCTAAATTGGCTTTAGATCGCCCGGTTTGTTACAAAATCCTGTTTTTATACCCAAGGGTTAGAATACAGACCACAATGCAGTGAGATAAAGACACGCGCTGTAGATCTAACGCCCCTGACAATCACGGCGTTGTGTATTGGCCCCAATCGCTCGTCTGGGGGGTCTCCGTTTAAATTGCTCCTTGAATATGAAACACTGTCTGGCTAAAGCGTTTATTCCACTAAAGTCCGAAGCTCGGAGCCTTTGTGTACAATCACACCTACTGACCGAAAACAAGTCGGTTGTCAGCACAAAAGGCATAATTGTTTAATCCGTGTCTATTGTGCCCAAAAGTACATTGAGGGGGCCGTGTGACCTCCGAGTCCTTTTCTTTTTTATGCATCAACATTTTTATTTGTTCTTGATCTTCAAGGAGAAAGCAAATGACTCTGCCGGACAGACCATTCGCCGCCGGGGTTCCCGATAAACGCCTTTGTTTTTTTTGACAATAGCAAAGATTATTCATTCTCCGCGGGACAGAGTGGGCACGCGTGTGTCATACAGACACTGAAGTTGCTCGTGAGTCATTGTCTTTGAGGGTTTGGAAAATAATATATTTCGTTATTTCATAAATATTACCAGAAGCCAAAGGAATAAACAATCTAAAGAGGCGTCAGTGTACAAAGCCTTAGTCTTAACGAGGATACTTAAAGGAGATAAGATGTTATATTGTTTGACAAGTCATGTGATGTGTAACGTATGCCGACCTTTGGGAGATACCATCTCTCTGCCTCTAAACTGTATAATGAATGAGTTGTATCAGCGCCATCTACTGGTGGAATTGTGCATGTGCGCTCGCCACAGAAATATATAACTGCAAATATATGAAGAGATACATTATGGAATTTATTTCATGAGCATTCAGATTCTCTGCAGAGGCCCCTTTTAGAGGTGGAGCCATAGGCAACTACTTAATCTTTTTATATGGTAGCCCCACCCCTGAGGTACCTGGCCTAAGAACCACGTAGATGGTTTTAACACAAGAAAATCAGGCATGCATTTGCTTAAAAAAGTCATGACAATCAAACACTGGCTGGGGTTCTTGGGAGCTGTTATTCAAGGAAAAGAGTGTTATGAAAAATCACTTGGGGATATTATTTCTGGTGTTTTTACAAAAATATAAAAAAATTTAATTTAATCTAAAATTGAGACTATTTTATTAGTGAAAACACAAGAAATGCTCACACACGCCACCCTAAACGGTGCATTTCGGAACCTTACACCGTTAAAACACTCGCGGTTCATTTTACTCCTCCAAGTACAAGTTTTGGGGATCTGTGACCTTTGTGTGTTAAGCGCGACCTCCAAGGTCAGGCGAGGAGCTCTCTCCGTGAAGTATCTGAAAGCTGACACTCGGTGCAGCAGCGGCTTCACTCAGCGAGTGGCTTCCCGAGCCGCCGGATACAGTATCGAGGAGGACTGTTTGCAAAAACTAATTATTGCGCTATGTAAACATTTGCTTGCGCTCCGTAAACTTGTTAAAGCGCCTTCTTAATACACAGAACGGGAAGCCACTCGCGCTCCATCGGCAGTTACCCTTATTACTCAGCGCTAACAGATGTACTCGGCACTTTACAGTTAGCCGCATAATAAATACAGCCATATCATAAGGAGAGTGGGCTACAGACCTTTAGATTGGGGTACAATGAGCATGAAGCCCCCGCCCCATAGAGCTTACAATCTATTTAACTTTCCACCAACACAAGTGGAATGTCACTTAAACATTTTTGCATCTATAAAAGAAGCAACATATATTTTTAACGTTTATTGCTGTTTTAACCCCCCAGGTGCCTGAAGGATGAAATATTTCTGGGTTTCGTTCCCCAACTATTTGCGTGACGGCAGTGACGACGTGACCTTTGACACATTCCTCTGTTCATTTTTTTAGGAAACGTGAATCATCTGTTGACCACCCTGGGAGAAAACGTGTAAAAGCTTAAGGAACCCGGACACAGCGACTTACAAAACCCAGAGAGTCCTTGTGCCTGCGCAGCTACATACCTTGGGAAATAGGAGGGTTTATATTTTAATTTAGGGAGCGCCGAAGATAAGTGCCCCCAACTAGGGCGACAATATTGCCCCAGACAGTCAAAGGACCTAACCCCCCCGTCCCCGGTTATCTGGCGATACGCTGTCCTGAAATTACCATTGTATATAATTAAACCCCACCCCCCACTAAAGCCACACCTTGTCCCGGATTCACCAATAGGAAAGTGTGGCCAGGCTACCCTCAGCCCCTTACAAAGGCTGCCCCAACCAATGAACAGCAATCAGCAACTTAAGATCATTTATTGGGGGGATTAATCCCGGAGATCCTGAGAACAGGACTGCTCACACTTTTAAATACATCATTTTTTTTCTTTTTTTTATCCCGTAAACGCTATTCCGACGATTTTTTTCCCATGTGCCCAACCAATCAATATTTTACGTGCCGCTGACCAAAATAAACACTAAATCCGCGTAGAGGTTATGTAAAGGATAAGGAGCCGCGTGTCCATAAAATGTGTTATTTACATTGAGATTATCTGCTGGAGAGCAGCGTAAAGTTTAAATTAGACGCTGGAAACTATATCCAGACGCGCAGCTGCCCCGGGCCGCCTGCCCTCCGAGCTGGTATTCGCCCAACGGATTGATTTACAAGAATCTTCTCTCTCAGGACCATCGCGGCAAATGTAGCTTTATGTTCACGCAAATATACTCTTACTTTTAAGGACCGTTTGATATAAAATATGCCGGATGAATAAAATAAAAAAAAATAAAAAATAACCCCAATTAATTGATTTGTGTTCATTATTAATTACTTATTATTTCCTGGGTTTATTAATTATTCAGAGGGTGCGGGAAGTGAGAATTTTTTTTTTATTTATTTTTTACATTTTTTTTAGTATTTTTGGTTAATCCAGAAAAATACTAAAAAAAAATGTTATTTGAGATAAGTCAAAACGACTCAAGTAAGTAGCCTGCAGGGTCTCCCGGTGCCAGCTGCTTCCTAGTCTGCGCACGGGCAATCTTTTCGTAGTCGACGTACCCGGGAAGTTCCCGCTCGTGCGGTGCGTGGAGGGCATAACGAGCCTTGGGTAGGAGGGAAGTGCGCCAAGTAAGCAGAGCCCAGCCGCATAGCTGCCAAGTGTCCCTGTTTAGCAGGCGCAGTCCCTCTTTTTGTGGTCTTTTTGTGGTCGATATCAATACGAGGTAGGAAATGACAGAAGTCCGTCATGTATAGCAAGGTATGGATTCAGAAATAATAAAATAATGAACAATAAACAATAAAAATTACACATGAATGAAAAAAAAGGGGGTTGTTTTTTTTTCACGTGATTGTAAAACGATGTAAACGTATGAATATTATGCAGTCATTCTTAATATAGAATAAATTACATTTTAATGGCAATCTCCAAAAAAAGCAGTTGATTCACATTTGTGGGGGTTTTTCATTAAATCAGGGACACATCAGACCATTTAATAAAACAGCCGCGGGTGACCCACGATGCGTCACGAGTCCTTTACGTAGAATAATAATAATAATAACAAAGAGATGTGGCTGGGAGGCTGCAGATGGCTCACGGTTCCCTAAAAGAATTAACAAAAGGCAAAAAAGAAAAAAAAAGTCAGGGACTGGGCAAGATACCAGCGCTAACATAGTAACCCACAGTCCTGATCTGGCCTGAAGAGTCTTGACATCCAGTCTCATGTCCCGGTCAGAGCATGGATTCTTGGCACTGCTGGGAGCCAGTGATGGAAACTGGGTGTTCATTGGGCAGAGCAAGTCATGACATCACAACGTTCGCAAATGATGAGAAAGTACCCATGGTCAGGTGCCGCTGTGGGCCCTGCTAACCTTTCAGCGACCTATGCTAAGACATACTATGTAGGTTGAGTTGTGATGTCATATCAAGATGTCATGACATCACGGAGTGTTCCATTCTCAGACATCCCATTTCCTCCCCTTTTTGTTGTGCCCAGTCAGGCAAAAAAAACCAGTATATTCGCTGTTACAGGTCACATAAGCGTCGAGAAGTGATGTCATTTCCGATGCTCGCATCACAGCGTCACAGCGTCACAGCGAGGGAGCTTCTGGCCAACCGTGGGGGGGGGGGGGGCTTTTTTGTCTAAGTTCTCCAAATTTATATTTACAGCCTAAGAACATTTCAGAGGATCTCCAGCGCCTATCGGCGGATTGCCCGCGCTGTCTACTGCAACAAGTATTCCGAAGGGTCCGAAGCCCCCTTAAATATGCTTAACATTTAACCGTGAAAGTGCCAGCGTCTTTTCTAGGTCCTACCAGGCTGTAACCCCCCCCCCCCCCAAAGGATTCTTCTTCTTCTTTCCACGTTGAGCTGGCGAAAGTGCTAATTATTACCCCGCGTTGCTTGATGGGGGGTATTTATGGAGCTTTTTATGTTGAAAAGGTATAAATTTTCTATCCATCCAGATATTACAAAAAAAGAAAAAGAAAAAAGAAAGAGATCCAGGTGCTCGACTATGTGCTGATGACAACAAAATTGAAAAGCGGGACTGTAATAATTCTGACCGGTTTTCGCCGCGCGGGGATATTGATTATTTGTGTGTGGTGCGAGATTTGGAAAATTCAATTAAAGTCGTTGAGAAAAGCTTTCATAAATTTTCCATCTCCAGCTTGTACACAGACGTTGATGCGCGTTAAATCAATGCAGCCGCTCACAATATATTTCCCTCGAAAACATAAAAATAAATAACATTTAAACAGTTCTGCTTACTACAGAAACAAATTTTATTTTCTCGCGAAGCTCTGTCATGCGCCATCACAGACCGCCTCGCATCCGCCAGCTGTAACAAATTTTTATAGACTATTTTTTCTTTTTTTTTTTATCTTTTTTCTTTTTTTGCCTTTTTTTTTTTCCTTTTCGTCCTCCGGGGACTCATCTTATGTCCTATGAATTTTTAAATGAGCGAACGTGAAGATGGGTTGTCAGCGGTATAAAAATTGATCAGTGAAAAGATAAAGGAACGGGGGAAAGAGATTTGCACGGCAGCCTTAATAGGTTTTTATTAAATAAAAATACTATAAAAGACCGTAATGAATGAGACGGAGAGCAGAGGGAAAAAAAATAAAAAAAATTCCTGGCACGGAAAAACGGAAATATTTTTTTTTTCATCTTATAGATATATTTTAGAATTCCTTTTTTTTTATATATATATATATTATTATTTTTTTTTACTTCTTCCTGTAGATTTGCTAATGTGATAGAAAATAAAATGTAAGAAATGAATCAAAGGGAATTTGGGGTCGGTTGTTTACTAAACAGATATTTTATCATTTTTATGGCGTTTTTTTTAAGTATGCAAATAGTTTTGTTGGCGATTGAAGGAAGCGGAACTTGTCTTTGTTGCAAATGCCGGTCTTTTGGAAAATTTAATTTTAAGTGGATTTATCACCTAAATGTGTTTATTGAAACTAGTTTTTTTTATGTTTTTCAGTCCATGAAATTGTTTTGGTATTTTTTTTTTTTTAATTAGATGTAGGTTCATCGAATGCTTAAAAAAAAAAAGCGTTGTTGACATCATGGATGTTTACGGAAAATGCGGCTGTTGTATATATTGTCTTTTTACTGAAAGGGTGGTAGATAAGTAGCACAGCCTCCCAGTAGACGTGGTAGAGGGTAATACAGTGAGGGTATTAAACATGCATAGGATAGACATACAGCTCCTGAATCTAAGACGAGACCAACGACTGATTAAGGTTTGAGTCTTTACAGCAGGAGAAATGGGCGACTTGACGGGCCGAATGGGGCCGATCTGCTGGCACATTCTATGTCCCTTCAAATAATGCTGGATTGCACGCTTTGTATCCTTAACCCGAGTCGGACTGTGCTGAGGTCCGGTTTCTTTTAACGGGCGCCATCTGTATCTCGGGGTTCTTCAGCCCTTGACAGTATAGGAACGGGGGGGGGGGGGTTCTAGAATAACTCAGTGATGTTTATTATTACACAGAGAAAGCAAGATTATTAATGATTTATTTATTTTTAAAACAGCTGATCCACCACAAGAGACTTTTACCCTTTGAGTAACAAACTCCCTCTAGATTGTAAGCTCCTTTGGGCAGGGACCTTTTGTTTCAGTAAGTGCAAATTGTTATGTGATGCACTACTTCTTATGCCCTGTTTACCTATTGTACAGCGCTCCGGCATATGATGGTGCTATATAACTCAATATATAACAATTAGGGTCATCCTTGTACAGGGACCAGGGGCGAATGGCTCCATCCAATGGGACGGCTACAGAGAAGTCGGTGAGGTTTGATCACAACTCGGGACAAAGACTACGCTGACGGCCTCCAGAACCGATTTCAGGGTTATTTGAACCGAGTCGAGGCGATGCCCTTTATTGGCCGAGTAGAATTAGAGCGTAAGCTTTCCAGACAACAAAGTTCTCTTCTCCGGGCATATTATAAAATTACATCTGCCGTGGATCTTAAATAAATTCATGCAAACAGCTTTGGTTTATTTGGTGTTTATTTGGCAATAATACATATACAAAAAAGCTATAAAATGTATATAAATGCGGTTACACGATTTATTCAGAGAGAAGTAATTTTCTTTAAAAAGTTTCCCATCATTTATTAGTTTTTTGTTATAAAAGGATCCCGACCCTCAGGGGACGAAACACGAAGGTGCGAGAAACCGAACAGCTTACACTCCAGCAGTTCCTGACTTTATCGGATCACACTATACAATTCAGGACACCTGTGATGGGGGTGTGGCTAGAGGGGGCAGGGTTTGACCACACCTGGGAGGGTCATGGCCAGAAGCAGGACCACCTCCCACCAGACCCTAAAAGCCACCTGTGCAGGTAACAGCACAGACCAACTGGCCCATAATCCCCGCTTCCCTCCAAAGGGGGGGGGGAAGTGGGGCAGTTTGTTTGCTTTAGTAGGTCTTTCCTATAGGACAGCACTGGATCCCAAGCTGCTTGCGCTGAGCCGCGGGGCAGGTTTGCTTACATTCTGTCCGAAAACATTTTGTTTACAGTAAAGGCTCGTCACGGACGAACAATCCGTTCATTTCTCCGGCTCGTTGGGGAAAAGAAGCGATAAAGCGAGGCGCACATAATGCCGGCCATTCATAGCACGGCGTTCTTCGTCGAGTTGTTTTAAGAAGAGGTTGTTCATGAAAAGTAAATAAATTTCACGGCCGGGCCATGTGATGCTAACGTGACATTCCGGACCCCCGACGAGCCACAGAACCGTCACGGGTTTCAAGTCTTCAGCAGAACTAATTCAAAGCAATCACGGAAAAAACCACATCCAACACGGACTGCACGGAGACAAAAAAACAAAAACAACTATTTTCTGTATTTTCCCATTAAATTATAAATCGTGAAATGCCGTTTCTCATCAGCAGCGGCTGTTTCTTCAGCATACGTACATCTGGGTATCAGAGAGACAAGGACTAAAGGGACGCTTTAGTGTCCCTGGAGCCCCCCTCAACAATGAATGCCTACGCTTTTTTTTCAATGGGTTTAGGAGCCGCCCGTAGTCCTTAAGGGGTTAAAAACATGGTTCTTACGATCCCACTTTCCCCACTGTTTAGGATCCCGGTGAAAATAGTGATAATAAGTTAACACCCGGACCTGAAATGTCTGGCAAAGTCTTTAAAAATAAAAACGCAGCTAAAATTGGCCCTCTGGGCATTTCTCATCGCCCGGGCGGACAGGAGGCATAAATTCCGAGCTGCTTCGCGAAAATCTTGCAAGATGAAATAAATATTGAATTTTGTGTTAAAGTGCTGGAATCGACAAAAGTTCCAGTTATTACCAAATTTCTTTTCCATAAGTTTTCTACAACAAGGCTGCCGTCCGCGCTGACAGGGGCTTCAGAGACTAAATGCTCGTCCGTTCCCGGTTTCTCGGGGCAAGGTTAATCGGACGAAGGGTCGTGATGGATGCCGGCCACTTGTCTCTGTATCAGGATATAACTCCATCGGGGCTCGCGGTAAATCACCGACCCCGTACACCTTGCTGAAAATGCGCATTTTCGGGTGGGAAAAGCTTTCCCAACGTGAGCCGAGTCCGTGCAGGAAATCTCCGGAATCACCCTTAAAGAGGGGGGGGGGGACAGGACAGAAGGTGAGGCTGACAGAGCTGCTTATATATACAAGAATACCCCAAAAAATAGGAATTTGCAAAAAAAAAATAAAAAAAAAAATTGGCACAAATAATAATAAAAAATAATAATAATAACCATACAAAAATCGAAGTTCTATTCCCGTTCCAATAACATTTAAGGGTTAATTTCAGATCGAATACACTTTAAAATTCAGGTTTGTGTATCGTAACGGCAGTTTACAGTTCCTTAAACACAAAATGTTCGGTTGATAGTCTTCCGGCTGGCCTCTGATTTGATATTAGTTTTTAAATATCCTTATAACCGGTGCCGGACTCGGTAGCAACACTTTGGGTTCTGTGGTTGATGAGCTGATATCTCTCAGTATCGGAACATAAAAACGATCAATCATTACAAATATTAATAGGATACGTACACTTTTGTTTCACTGACTGAATTAACATTTTTGGCTAGATTATTTAAAGATTTACAAAATTGTTAATAAATAAATAAATTAAATGACATTGTTTCGTCTACTGTCCCCACCTTTAACACGTCTTCTGCGTTTTCTTTTTCCTGGCTTCAGTAACTAAAAGGAGAATGGAAGATGTTGGTCGGGCAAGGAAGCTGGTTTTGAATAACACATAAGTACCGTAAACCGTCTTAAACTAGTGCAAAGTGTGTGTTTTGAACAGACTCCGACGCATTTTACTGCATCTCAACCGGTGCAGGCGTTCTTTAGTTATTGGAGTTAGAAAATTAGACTTCTGTCTCATGTAACTCCTCCCCCGGCTGCCGCTACTGAAACCAGGAAGCATTCGCCGGTACACTTCCTGCATACGCTCAGTAGCACACTAGTTCAAATGAATGGCAATAACAGCAGCACGTCTATGCTAACTGAACCAGATGTCATGTGATTGGCTTCTGCTGCTGCAATGACATCAGAGGGAGTGCTACTGAGCATGTGCAAAAGTGTACCTACTCATACTTCCTGCATACCCCAAACGTTGCCGGGATGCTTAGCGAGATACCTTCTTAGGGGCGTGGCTAGAGATGGCTCATGCTTTTACCATCACACAGAGTTAGAATGTTGGACTATGACATCATATCCTGTTGCGTGACTTTAATGCTCCCCAAGGACACCTCACAGGAGCCGTGGGTTGGCCACGAGAAATCTTTTGATCCCCTAACTGGCTCAAGTTCCTCGTTGCCCGCAAAAGCGGGACAGTTTGGCATCTTGGAAGGCCGCAGGACACCATGCGAAATAGACATCTATTGGAAAATTAAACTACAATTTTGGTGTCAACTTATACAAAATCTCAACTATAAAGTATACAGTATACAGGGCCAGCTCAGTCCTCCTGCAGGAGAAGCTCCCCCCGGGGTCAGCCCTTCATAAAGCAGAGTTTAGTGAATACACCTCTAGCCCGGACTATCTAGCAAGTCTCCCTCCTGAAAAAAGAAAATACCCGCGAGCTGCTGAGGATTCCAACGTGACTCGCAAACGGTCCGCGTCTCCCCGATCATTACTCCGGCCTGACGCGTCACATGACACAGACTCCAAGAACCAGCAAAAAGGACCATTATGCACCCTTTACAATCAGCTGTCTGACGGTAAAAAGGTGTATTTTTAAACGATTGTCTCACTGTGTTTGCGGAAGTAAAAATGTATCAAAGTGTCATATAATTCAATGTTCTTTATAATAAATAAAAGAAAGCATATGAAAGGTTGGAATGGGATGGGGGTTATTAATTATTATCATTTAATTATCATCATTTACTTAATTATAATTATCTAATAAGCCCTGTGAAATATGATGCCGCTATATGAAACAATAATAAAAAAGAAGAATAAATAATAATACATTTTAGATTTACTCCTTTGTAGTTAAACGCCACTTTCATCAGCCAATAAACATCATTTATATTTAATTTGGGCGCATTTTCTAATTAAAGGACAAGAGGTGCTTCTGTAAATCAGCAACAAAATAAGTGTATTTACAATAAACATATATATTATTTTTTTTAAAACCTGAAATTTGTGTTTCAGCCGTAATTCTGTTTTTAACAGAATGAGGATTGGCCTTGTGCCGTTTAACCCTTAGCTGTGCTAATTGTCATAGGACAGTGCAATGTACAGCAATCTTTACCACCCAAGAGGTTAAAGCATGCAACAGGGGTACCCAAAACCGCCTGGCAAATAAAGGGTTAAGACCCCGGCTCCTGTCAACAGAAAGCGGGGATCTACTGCCTAAGAGAGGCGTCAGCCGTGAAAATATGGGGCCGATTGTCCTTACTCAGAAGTTTGGTTTTGCGCAGCTCAGCTTTTAGGTCGGTTGATGGATCTCCCGGCCCGGGAAGACGTTCCGGCTCTTTGCTGCCCTCCAAAGCCTGAAACGCAGGAGAGAACAGCGTTAATCCGGCTCGGCCGACAACTTCTCGGCGCAGCCCGTCCCGGATCTCTGACGGCTTCCCGGTGCAGCCCGTCCCGGATCTCCGACGGCTTCCCGGTGCAGCCCGTCCCGGATCTCCGACGGCTTCCCGGTGCAGCCCGTCCCGGATCTCCGACGGCTTCCCGGTGCAGCCCATCCCGGATCTCCGACGGCTTCCCGGTGCAGCCCGTCCCGGATCTCCGACGGCTTCCCGGTGCAGCCCGTCCCGGATCTCCGACGGCTTCCCGGTGCAGCCCGTCCCGGATCTCCGACGGCTTCCCGGTGCAGCCCGTCCCCGGACCTCCGCAAGAAACAAACTAAACCTTAAAAAGTCCTAACATTGCGGCTTATTGGCTGTCGCTGATTCTTATATGTTAATAAAATATGGAGATGCCGCGACTTAAGAGACCCATTATTATAATTAATAAAAATATTAACAATAATAATGACAACAACAATAAAACTATTAATAGAACGATAATGATAATACTAAGAACAATCATGATAACCTTAATTCTAGCAATAATAATATAATGGGCTTTACTGCGGGGGTGGTAGATAAGTGGAATGGCCGGCCAGCAGAAGTGGTTAGCACAAGCTTTAAGGTAGTTGTAATCCATCCCTTACATCTTCATCTGCTGGGTTTTATCCTGATAATAAATTCAACCCCAGCATAAAAAGCGGCGGTTTGTGTTTCCCTATGAAGCACACATTTGGACCCGTTACTATGGATACATTTACAGGACGGCCCGTCACACATGGTAAGGTTGTCGTCTGTTACCCTCCGAGACGTGCGGCAGTTTGTACGAGGGCTTTATGAGATATGCAGCCCCCGGACCGGCTCATGGGGTACGCCGAGCTGGCCAGCCTGCCGGAGTTATAAGCGTACGGCCGCCGGGGCGCTCCAGGGGGCCGATGAGTGCGAGCTCCCGCGTCGCCTTGTGAGCTGGACATGTGGCCTTCTGTTTACCCAATTTAGGTGGAAGCTGCTGTAATGTGTCTTTAGCTGTTAACAGGACACAAGCTGTGACATTTACAGCAGCCGGGGCAGCGAGTATGGATTTCACGCGCGAGACTCGATCACCGAGGTGGGTGGTTTTTCAGCTGAAGAGACGAGCAAAAACATTTACACAGAACGGGCCGATTGGTTTTCACTAAAAAGGTTCCGGGGCCGTTTGTTTTAAAGGGGTAATAACCGGTCTACGGGCCTCCCGCTGTAACAACTCCAACCTTAATCAGTCGTTGGTCTCATCTTAGATTCAGGAGCCATATGTCTATCCCATGCATGTATAATACCCTCCCTGTATTACCCTCTACCACTTCTGCTGGGAGGCTGTTCCACTTATCTACCACCCTCTCAGTAAAAAGACTATATATATATTATATATATATATATATATATATATATATAAGCAGTACCGGTATATTTGTTTTTTTGTCTCCTTGTAAATACCGACCTGCAAATTGTTTAAACTTTGCCTCATTTTCAAAAACGACGTCACCGATTTCTCCACCTCCGATAACAACTCCAAAAGTCTACAAAAAAATATATTATTCTTCCATCAGCATAAAAAGCCAAACTTTTCACCCCAAACCCGCAATCACAAACCATAAAACTGTCGATTTCTAAAACAACGGAATTCCTAGCAGACAATCGTTTTAGGTGTCGAGTACGCCAGAGGACCGCCCCGTCCATACGCAACCAAAAACATAGGTTGTTCTTCTTCTTCACATTAACTTTTATGAAGAAAATGATCCTTTGCCATTTTTTCACCCTGTTCCTATAACACGTTCGACCAAAACTCCTGGTTACTTATTTTTTTTATTTTCAATATTTTATTCAAGATTTTTAAGAAATATTAAAAGTGATGAATAATATACAAAAACTAAAAATAATAACTTTATTTTTAATTATTTTCTGCTTCCTTAAAGGGTCTGGATAATTTTTTTTTTTTTTTTTCAGGTAAGCAGAACATATAGAGGGCTTTAAATGATTAAAAATAAATATGAGAATTTTTCCCCGTAAGAGGCAAAATTTGAAAAATAGCTTTATTGGGTTTTTTGGATTTTTTTTTTTTTTTTTTCTTGCCTTTATTTGGATCAAAAGCTGGAAGGGTCGGCAAAAGGGTTGAACTTAATGGACTTGGGTGTTTTTTCAGCCTAAATAACTCTATGTTACCATGTTCTCCCTTTTAAGGCAGGCAGCTGCGCTGTACGGTAAGCGACATGCGCGGCATTTAGTAAAGAGGTTCCTAATACCCCGACGAGTTGTAGATTTGGAGGCTTATTCCGGCCGGCTGCCCTCTTACGTTAAGAATAACAGTATGAACGTTGGAAAGTGAATCCGTGCCGTTCTGATCTCGCAGGAGGAACTGCTTGCAAGTGGCATTTACCAGACACTTAAACTTCTGTTTACTGCATTCCTGTCACCGCAGCAGATGGCTGCCGAGCGCGGCGACGTGAATGTCAGGGCCGGTGTGTATTATACGACGCCGAGACCGAGCTGAATTTGTGTAATTTCACCACTTATTATTCTCTGCGTCTACCCAAAAAAAAAAAAAAAAATCCTTCAAAATGACATTGATTCATAAAATTAAGTGTTTTCGGAAATTAACTTATTGTAGCCTGACAGGGCGGAAACATGCAATGGCTGGCTGAGGATGCTTGGGGTTACAGTCCAGCAACTGACATAAAGCGGAATCCCTTTCTTATGCAAGGAGAGGGAATGTTGACGAATATCGGACAAAATTGTACTTTGCTTCCCGGAAAATTAAAAAAAGTGAATAAATATAAAAATAAATTCCTAATTAGAATCTGCGTTTGTCCAAAATATATAGATTTTACCCACAGTTGCTCATTAAGAAAATGGACTTTTGTGCTTAATTTCCAGATTAACCATTTGTGTGCCAGAAGACACCTGCTTACTTTGCTGTTTTTAATATTTCCGCCCATACTTTCCTTAAAAAAAAAAAAAAAGTTTTAGGGGCTCTGGTTAAAGAATGAACTTTTTAGGTTGTTGATGGCGTTTCAAAGAAGAATAATGGGTTTTATTTACCCCGTTTAATTTATAAAGCCGTTCCCTGCTGTTTCTATACACATTATCAGGGCTTTTAGGGCAGTAGAACCCTGCGATACCCTCATACCCAGCAAACATTCTGACCTCCTAGAAAAGAGGGGCATTGGGGGAGGAAAGAGGGACAATCAAGGAAGGAGAGAGGGACGCAGGGTTTGGAGGCACACAGAGGGACTGTCCCTTGCAAAGAGGGGCACTTGGGAAGTATGCGTTGCAAATGCCCTAACGTGTAATTAGAACGATTTTTTGTCCGCAACCCAACAGACTCACTCATCATTTTCATCTGTAGGACGCTGCCCTCTGCTGGCGACTTCTGGTTCTGCGGCTTCAGAATAGCCGTCCGCGTCTGCGCGGCCTCGAGAGAAAATAAAAGATCACGTAAGATACTCGCGGTACCTGGTAGGGTAAGCGGCGGTTAAAAGTACGCAGCATTTTTATACATTTTACAAACAGACACTTTTATAGCTGAATGTAGCATTCGAAACATATCCAGCCCTTCCTATAAACAATCATTCAATCATATAACATGTTGCTTCATTCACCGTTTTTGTGTCAGGGACACAAAAGCAGGCAGTATGTTGCCATGGAAACTGGGGGAAAAAAAGTTTCTTAATGGTATATGCTGTTTTCTTATGCACGTAAACATTAGGCTAGCCTACTATTTAGTCTTAGTGCAGGGGGGTCCAACCTGCGGCCCTCCAGCTGCTGCAGGACTACATCTCCCATCCTCCTCAGCCAGCCCCTTAGCTGAAAGAGCATTATGGGAGATGTAGTCCTGCAAAAGCTGGAGGGCCGCAGGTTGGACGCCCCTGTCTTAGTGGACCACCAGCTTTAATTTATTCATGCCAAATCGATTTACTGTTCAGCACAAACTGGGAAAAAGTTATAACAATATGGTAACAACGCACGTTATCCGAAACAATGTATCAACCTAAGACATGCGCGTCTGTGGTGGGCAGCCAATAAGATTAAAGGACTGCTGTCATTGGCTGAACATAATATATTAGAACATATAAGGCAAAAATGTAATTAACAATAATTAGTCAATTTAACTACTTCTCCTTAATTCACAGAAGGTCAGATTCAAGAGGTTATACCCAGAGCCGAAGTTCTATTCCAGGTTCTCTCTAGGCAGATGGAGCGTCAGTGGACAGGGGAGGAATAACGAGGAGGAATAATTATGTAGATCCTGAGAACAGGAAACGGAGATCGCTGCTCACATAAGATACGTAGAAAGGGGGTTTCTGATAACAATATACGAATAACCTTCGTCCCCTGGGCTTGGACTCACCTTGTGTCCTCTTCTGTCCAAGACTTTTTGCGCTGCGCTTATTGACGGCAGAGAACGGGCTCATCTGGCGGGTCCCGGTTGTTGGGGAATATGAATGAAGCGGGACGGGGGTTTTTGGCCGTGATCTTTCATTCTGTTAAGACAAAACGGTCAAATTGGAGAAATTAACTGGGAAAAAAAAAACCAGTTGGCCCCCAAAAATGCAAAGTGACAAACTATTATTATATCACTCCAACAAACGCCATAGCGCGGTACAACAAGTCATGGGAAGCTACCAAGATCCTATGGAAGTGTGAGTGCAGAGCGGGAAAAAAAGTCTATAATTTGAGCACAGGGAACTAAAAAAAAAACAAAAAACTTGTAAAATGTAATTGGAAAAAATTTAATTGTAATTTGGAATTATTTTTCTATTAAAAACTATGAAAATAATGCAAAACAAACAAAAAGTGAATTTATTTTATCGCCTCTTTACAAAAAGGTGAACATCATGCGGGTTTTATGAGCCCAACTGTGTGCACTTTCTGCCTGTTTAGGTTTAGTCCATTTAGTTACTGAAAATATTTTTTGGGGGGTTTTTTTTGTGTCAACCTTAGAATTTAATTTAAAAAAAAAAATGTTTCAAAATTGCCAGAAATCTCTTGGATCTTCCCATATAAACACAGGTGGTCAGAATAATTAAAACGCTGATGGATTCACCTGAGCAGATGTACGGAGGGACAGGAAAACCTTTAGTTTTAGGGGGGTCCTGGGAACAGATGACGATGACATTCTGTTATGGAAGAAAACCGTTTTGCAAAGCAGAAAACCTGTGTTTCTGCTTAAAACAAAAATGCCCAAAAAAAAAAAAAAGTCTTGAAATATTATTATTATTAATAAATAATAATAAAACGTGGAATGTATCAATTCTCTAAATCTAGACTTAAAAGTGCAGTGTGATTTGTACCATGTGGGTGAATCTTTAGTCTGGATAACGAACGGGTTTCCCTAATGTCATGGGCCGTGGCATTGTGCCTCCTTTATTCAAGCGCAAAAAAAAATAAAAAAAAAATATATGTTAAAATAAATTCAGAAAGCAAAAAAAATGAATAAAAAAAACTAAAATAAAAAAAAAAATTCAGAAAGCAAAAAAAAATAAAAAAAAAATTAAATGTAAAGATAAATTCAGAAAGCAAAAAAAAAAAAAGTCAAAAAAAAATAAAATCGCAGTCTTCTGTCCGCCGTTGCCTCTGCATGATAAATAAGTGAAATTATCTTTATCGCCTTGCATTACGCCGCCGTTCCCAACTACCTCTCGTCACAATATCGCCACCATTAGTACCAACTCTGACACCCACCGCCGGCTTCCGCGGATAATGGGCAACTTTATCAGGATACATTTGGCATTAAACGGAAAGCATTTGGCTCCAGAAACACAACGTGACTTTATCTTCAAACATAACGGTAATAGTCGGGCTTTATTTTTTACTGCGGTAACGGCGGAGTAATTTATAGCTGCGGCGGTGTTTTAGAGCTTAATTATAGCAGATTAGCGGCGGTAAACAATTACAGTCTCCCCATAAAAAGGCCTTTCTGGTTTTCATTTGCCACGTTCTTATTGTAATCCGCACAATGTAACATTATCATAATTCCATATTGTTTCGCGCGGCGGCCGATGACACGTCGGCCGTCACGCTGCCGGCGGCTGACAAACGACTCTCCTTCCGCGTCAAACGCATTCCATTTACAAGATGGCCACGGGGCACACGGAATATTCGCTTGTCTTTTGCTTTACGACAAGTCCCTTTCCGTCGACAGGCCCTAAATCCGGTGCTCCGTGGGCTGCAGGAAGTGCTCGCCCGCTAAGCGGTGGGGGGGGATGTTTTGCTATATTCGGCATCTAATACAATCTGGATTGATGACAAACCCCCGTGGCAGGTGCGACGTTACAAGATCCCCCGTTTAATAGATCCCTTTGCAGCTTGTAAATATTTAAGGGCAATGAAAGCGAAAGGAAACAACGGCGGTGTTTTATACTTTAGGATCTCTTCGTTCAGTTGGCGAGTTGGGCCCGGAAAGGAAACCAAGACGGGGCAAAGTGATCAGGATGAGGAGGTCCGGGGGGGGGGGTGTAATAAGGCAATTGACGGCCACAGAGGCCGGTGACAGCTTTCTCGTGACACTTCATATGGTAATCCAAGATGTTAATGGGTCCAATTATTTGCCTGCATTAAATATCCAGAGGGTACTTTTATTGTAGGGGGTGTGGTTAGAGGCGTGGCTGGGGTGGAGTTCTGTGCCCTATTGCAGGGTATTTGTGTAACTGAGTGGGGGATTTAGAAGAATAATAATGGGGTTTATTTACCCCGTTTAATTTATAAAGCCGTTTCCTGCTGTTTCTATACACATTATCGGGGCTTTTAGGGCTGTAGAACCCTGGGATCCCCTCATACCCAGCAAACATTCCGACCTCCTAGAAAAGAGGGGCAATAGGGGTTGAGGGGCGCAAAGAGGGACTGTCAAACAATATACTTGGCAGTAATAATACCCACCTAGTGACTGGAGTACCTACCTTATTCTTCTCAATTGTATCCAATTTTAGCGATCTTCTGACACTGCAAATAGAAACACATAAAAACAAATCATTTGCTGAGGGATGGGATGATTTTTTTTTTTTTTTAAAGACAATAATTGGGTGCAAAATGCTCGAGCCAACCAACAGGAACATTCCATGGGTTTCCAGAGTCATGTTAAAGCGCTCTGCAGCATACAAAGAGTTAATACAAGGTGACTCCTGGAAACAGATGGATCGGGCGACCCCCTCGAAGACACAGACCCTTTAAAGCAAAAAAAAAAAAAAAGAAATAACCCCCGCTATGCTCTACCGAGCGGAATCAGAGACATGCCAAGCGCTCTCTGCTCCGCGAGCCAGAATGTGTTCCTGAACTGGATGCCCAGCTGTTAATAGCGGAGCTGGAAAGAGGAGACGTGAATGTTTATAATGCCTCCGACCTCACAGTTGTCATGTAAGAAGCAGACATTAGCATTTTATTACACGAGGACTAAATACTTACAGCGGGAGCGATCCTGAACTCCGCACGACGTCCTAACATGAAATACGGTAACACGCCGGTCATACGGAGCTAAACCATGAGAGCGCCGTGATTTATTTAACGCGGGCTCCACTCCAAGTCTTATCTGGCCTTCCTTGGTCCTACGCGGGCCCTGGGCCAGTCTGATACACGGGACAAATATCCAGCGGGCGACAGCACCCCATACTTACCCTTACTGCCACTGCAGCAGCTCATCAGATACTGCGTGTATACAGGCGGTGTCATTTAGCGGCCTCTGGCCTTAAAGTGGTAGGGCCGCTTGGTCATCCCCCAGACTGGCCCTGGTCCTACCGTTTGTGCTGGGACATGATGTTATCACCCGGTGCTATACTTACATAGGCAGCACGCCGGGGGCAATAGAGGGGAGGCTACTCCGGTTAAAAACAGCCCTCCAGAGAGTAAACGGGGTAAAAGAGACATGGGGGCAATTGGCAGACAAAACTTGCAATGCATTGTGCAAATCTCATTCACCAAAAGAACAAATGCAAAGAAAGCGCTTAAATGGAGCACAGAAAGGATCCAGTCAGATCATTAAACCTGGGCAACTCAGAGGACAATTGCCCCTCAAGCACCATTACCAGCCCTACCCACCCTTTACTTTATAAACACGGCTCACTAAATAAGAGTCACAAGAAATATATGTGTATATATATATATATATATATATACACATACAGTATATATATAGGTCTAGACCTACATTGAACCTTAAAGGGCTAGTGGTCAAGGTTTTTTTTTCACTTTACTGAAACTTTTTACAAACACCCGGTTCCCTTTTCGATAGCTCATTATGTAACCAAGGGCGGGCTGGCCAAGGGGGCCAAACAGAACCAGCCCGCATGCGGAGGCAGAAGCACAGCGGAGTCTCACAATTTAGCATTGTAATAACACATCGTGACAGCAGCTATAAGGAAAGGCTCCGGGCAAGGCATGGATGTGTTGGTGTGATTGGGTCTGTGATGGCATATATATATATATATATATATATAATTGTGGAGGGTCAGGGGACTGACTCTGATTTACCTGCCCCCCTCAGAGTTGAAGGTCCCAGACCCTACCTTGTATGCAATTCAGCATTTAAAAAAAAAAAAGTTTATTTTATTTACCCTGTTTAATTTATAAAGCAGTTTCTATACACATTATTGGGGCTTTTAGGGCTGTAGAGCCCTGCGATCCCCTCATACCCAGCAAAACATTCTGACCTCCTAGAAAAGAGGGGAATCAGGGGAGAAGAGAGATATAGATAAGGAAAGGGGGGCATCATGTGAGGAATGTGGAATACATAGAGGGATTGGCCAATCTAAATACAGACACTTGGCAAATATTCTGTTAGTAACTGTTTAAATTAAGTAAAATACATCGGGATGAAATTGTGGCAGAAACATCCACCCCCCCTTCCCTGACATTCTGGACTCTTATTCCTGGCTAACTGAGCATCATGGGAGTTGCAGTCCTACTGGGTCAATGCCGCAGTAAATGAGATCTCCGTCTGCATAATAAGCAGTATACTCACGGGAGGCTCATGTCTCTGTCCTGACAGGAAATGCGCTCCTGCAGCTCTCCGAAACACTTCCCCCAGAAACAGAAACCACTCACTAAGGTTCCTGGTGTTATTATTGTCCCCCAACGCTTTACATTTTTTTGTGGCGTCTGCCGAATCCTTTTACGCGTTTGCAATGGGGTGTCCTTTTTTTTTACCATATCAACTAATATTATTATTATTATTATTTCTGCTGCTTATTGGGACAATACATTTGTTGCTATGGTGACAAGACCACTCTTTTAACTTTTTTACTTACCCCCTTAAAATATTATGATTTCAGCAGCAACAGAAATGGCTGTGAATTTATATATTAACCCCAATAACAAGACACCATAATGAGCAGCCTAATAGTCTTGTTGGCTGTGATAATTTATCATAATATGAAACAGTGGAGTAGACCCAGGAATAATCTCTGACAGAAAATCCTTGCATTGTTTCAGAGGCGGCTTGATGCCGCAGCGGCCATCTTTGTTGTGGGAACGTAGCGTCATTTCCGGGTTCGAGCTCCCATGGCAACTGCAGAGTCCTGGGAAGCCGTGGATGTGACCCGGAGGAGCTGTAAGGGCCACGGTGGCCCCTTTCTCTGGAGAGTGGACAGACAACCCCTATATCTACCCCGGTCAGGTGAGCAAAAGTTCTTATTAACCCCTTGGCTGCCATGGAGCGCGTTATATAGATCATTAAATGCCAAAAATATCCGCTTGCACAATAATAATTAATGGCCAAAAACTTAAAGCACAGAAGGGGTTAAATATCCATCTGAGAAGCTTTTGTAAAGTAGCCTATTTGTATTTATTTGAAATAAAAAAATACACTGTGATGCTCCTGCTACCCAAGAACTTGCAATCTAATTGTCCTTATAACCAAGAGCTTTTCCTTTTGCTCAATCACTTACAATCTGACGCCCTACCCTTAGGTTGGGATCTTACTCCAATCTGTCCGAAGAAACTTAAAATTTCCCTCCCTGAGCCAAAGAGCTTGCATTCTAATTCCTAGAGTACCTAGGTATCCGTTCCTGTATCTATTCTGCCAGTTATTTGTAAATCTGATGCATTTTTTGGCCAAGAAATTGCAATTTAATGCTTCCTGGGGCAATGAGCTTGCAATCTGATTTCCCTGAGCCCAATCCGGCGCCTCCTCTACTCAGCGATTTGCAGTCTGATGCTTACAGTCACCAAGAGCTTGCAATTAGCAGGTTCACCAAGCACACAAAATGTAATAATTAAAAAGTGGAGCAATCACCATAGCAACCAATGGAAAGGCCCTTTTCTGGAGGGCCAATCATGTCATCTATTATGTATATGTAAATATATATGTATTATATATAGTAGGGCTGCAACTAACGATTATTTTAATAATCGATTAGTTGGCCGATTATTTTTTCGGTTAATCGATTAATCGGATAAAAAAAACAATATGCAAATTTTTTGTTTATTTAAAATAATTTAATGAACTGGATGTTAAAAAACAACTTAAAATTTACATTAACATTCTTATTTTGTTATGATGTAATAAAAAAACAATATTTTCAAAGTACAAAAACCCAAACACAATATTTATGAAACAAAATAACCCCAAACATTCTGAAAAGAGGTGGACTATTACTGTTCAAGAAACTTTGCACCCGGCACTTTGCACCCAGCACTTTGCACCCAGCCCTGGCACTTTGCACCCAGCACTTTGCCCCACCCCTGGCACTTTGCACCCGGCACTTTGCACCCAGCCCTGGCACTTTGCACCCAGCACTTTGCCCCACCCCTGGCACTTTGCACCCGGCACTTTGCACCCGGCACTTTGCCCCAGCCCTGGCACTTTGCACCCAGAACTTTGCACCCAGCACTTTGCACCCAGCCCTGGCACTTTGCACCCAGAACTTTGCACCCAGCCCTGGCACTTTGCACCCAGCACTTTGCACCCAGCCCTGGCACTTTGCACCCAGAACTTTGCACCCAGCCCTGGCACTTTGCACCCAGCCCTGGCACTTTGCACCCAGTCCTGGCACTTTGCACCCAGCCCTGGCACTTTGCACCCAGCCCCTGCACCCAGTCTCCAACTCTGCCCTGCACCCAGCCCTGCCCCCACATTCTGCCCTGCCCCCACACTGACACCCTGCACCCACTCTGCTCTGCACCCACACTCACACTCTGCCCTGCACCCAGTCTCCAACTCTGCCCTGCACCCCCACCCCCACTCTGCCCTGCACCCAGTCTCCTGCCCTGCCCCCACACTCACACCCTGCCCTGCATCCCCACCCCCACCCTGCCCTGCACTCAGTCTCCTACCCTGGCCTCCCCCCCACCCCCACTCTGCCCTGCATCCCCTGAAACCCCACCCCCACCCCCGCGAACCGCTCTGTGCGAACGGAGCCACTCGCACAGAGTGAACCGCAACTAAAAGAAGGCGCGTGTAGCGGAAGCGGGGAACGCTCGCGGAGGTAAGTAAAAGGAGCCGAGTGCTCCAACAACGAATCGATCACTCGATTAATCGATAACGAAAATCGTCGACAACGATTTCCGTTATCGATTATTATCGATTTTATCGATTCGTTGTTTCAGCCCTAATATATAGTATATAGGAGCAGTTTATAGGTCGTGAGGCGAGCCTATGGTTACTGGCACCTCATTCCCAAACACAGAAACACTGCGCTCTAACACACACTTACATCATACACTCTCACACACACTCTGCAACACCATACACAAACACACTCTAACGCCATATGTTAACACCCACACAAACTCTGACACCATACACTAATACTTGCTCACTCTTACACAATATGATAGCATCCCCACTCACTCTAGCACCAGACACTAACACACAAATTCTGACACTATACATTAACACACACATAGATCATACACTAGCCCCCACGCACGCTAACTCTGGCACCATATACGAACATAATACTCACAAATTCTGGCACTATATACACACATGAACGCCATATGTGCACATGCTCACACCATACATACACACACGCTCACACCATACATACACACACGCTCACACCATACATACACACACGCTCACACCATACATACACACACGCTCACACCATACATACACACACGCTCACACCATACATACACACACGCTCACACCATACACACACACACGCTCACACCATACACACACACACACACACGCTCACACCATACACACACACACGCTCACACCATGTCCATCCGAATCACTCCATCAATCCGTTTATTTGTATGCGCTGGGCTTGTTTGTAACGACAGCCGTTAGCAGCAGCAGCCGGTGTGACATCTCGTCCCCACGGGGTCCTATAACGGAGCGGTAATATGAAAGGGCTGTCTATTATAAATAGAATACTTCCTCCATGATAGCCGGATAATTTTCTTTCTTTCCCAAGTGTAAAAAAAAAAAACCCTTTAGTGCTCAGGGAGCTGCCGGTGATTTAAACCTCGCGAGCGAGGAGCCAATGAGTCCTGAAGGGGACCCGGCGTGCAGCGCGGTCCGGGCTCAGAAAATGTTCATTATACGGGAACAGATTTCCCGAAGTCAGTTTGCTAAAATAATGTTCGAGGCCGTTAGACCGACCAGTGAGGGATTCACCGCCCGCCATTACCGAGCGGATCGTCGGATTTTTAACCCTTTTCAGTAGCGGGGCTCTAGCATACAAAGGGTTAATGGTCTCATTATCCCGGAAGCCTGTAAAAACACTGAACTGTAACATATTGAATTTCCTCCTGCAGAGATCGAGGGTTATAATTTGTGTTAAGCAATCGCTCGCTGGAATGAAGAATAAGCCTACGTACCCGCCTGTGGTGTCAAAGGTCGCCTGCGGGGCCGAGATTCGGGGTAATAGTTATATAAATCTGGGAACATTCTCTATGAGAAGCTACTTCTATTCCCATAAATCACCAGAGCGCAGAAACCGTTCTATATGTTCCTTTTCTGAAATATTTAAAGGGACGCTCCAGGCATCAAACTCACTTTAATGCATATCATGGCTGAGTGACCCCTTTACATTTTCAGGGGGTCCGTCTAGCAAGCGCACAGGGGGATTCTGCAGAATCAGCTACTGTGCTGGCCTGGTTAATGTCACATGGGGTCTCTAAAGAGACCCCCCATGCTCAGAAAAAAAAGCTCCATCTCCACATGATAGCTGAGCGTCCCGTTTAACGTATCTCCCCTCTTGCAAAAACATTAAAGGATTCATCAGGACCCCCCCTTTATGCGTTTGCTCTACACCCCCAGTTTCTTGGCCTGCAGGAGATGCTCAAACACCACACTGAGCTGGTGCTTTATGGCACTACTAATGAAGTCCATTCCTCCATAGGCTTTCATTGGTGAAAGAGTCCACCCAAGTGATTAAGACTGAGTCATTCTGTTGTTCCCCACAGGCAGTATGATAAGGAGTCGGGGTGTTTAGTAGATCGGGGGTCAGATAACAGAGCGAGAATCATACAAATGGCTGATATGCAGCTGCCTGAACACATTATATTATGGGACAAAAACTACAAACTGTTATAAGGTTAATTTAAAAAAACAAAACATTTTAAATCTGATAATAGGAATAAAAACAGAAATCAGTGCCGGCTCCACATACCTTGGCAATGAACTGCAAATGTATAGAATTCAAAATCATTACTTATTGAAACTCACATTATCCAACCGTCTAACAGGCAGATCCTCCGGACGGCACGTAAATCGTTCCGGCTGTTAATATGAAGCGTGACGGGTGTTGCTACAAAGTATGTTCCCAATTTTACATGAAAAAAAACAAACATATAATCAAAGGGAAGATCCGATTCGCTTCGATTCAGCGAAATGTACGATGAATCCCCTGAAGAAATGCGTTACGGGGGATTACCCTACAGAGCGAAGAAAACGTAATCGCTCCGACATCACAGCATGTCTCCCGTGTGACATCATTGGGGTCGATTCACTAAAAGGGGAGTCTGCCGGAGAGCTGAACCTTTCAGCTCCTCATATCACTTTGCAATACAGACCCCGGCAAGAGTCTGCAGGAAGGGCTAAACCAGATTTAACTATACATTATACAGGGGCCAGCTCACTGACTTATCTATACGTTATACAGGGCACCTCACTGATTTAACTATACATTATACAGGGTATCTCACTGATTTAACTATACATTATACAGGGTATCTCACTGATTTAACTACAGGATACAGGACTGGCTCACTGATTTAACTGAACATTATACAGGGCACCTCACTGATATAACTATATATTATACAGGGGCTGGCTCACTGATTTAGCTATACATTATACAGGGCCTGTTCACTGATTTCACTATACATTATACAGGGCCGGCTCGCTGCTTTCACTATACATTATACAGGGGCCGGCTCGCTGCTTTCACTATACATTATACAGGGGCCAGCTCGCTGCTTTCACTATACATTATACAGGGGCCGGCTCGCTGCTTTCACTATACATTATAGTGAATAGCGAACGGTTATCACAGCCTCTCAGCCTGGTATACTGTATAATAGACAGGCGGAGAGCAGTAATAGAAACACAAGAACTTCACGCATCAATTTAAATTTAAAGGCTTTCCAAGTTGGGATTCTTTCCTCCGGCGAAAAAACGCCTTCGCGGGGATATGATAAACCTTCCCAAGGATGTTCAAGGTCAATACAAAGATCTTCTTAGGATCTCTTTATAAATCGTACGACAACGCGGGGGGGGCGTCCCTTACGATTGGAGGAAAGGAACACAGAGAAGGTCTCTTTACTGTCAGGCGGTTATATTGGGGAATAAACTGTCGGCTGATGTCGTTTTTGGAAAATTCTGTAATTCTAATCATGAAATGTTTGCATGTTTTTTCTGGATATGCGGGGTTATCGCGAGTAAAAGCAGATACGGGAACGCTGATCCAGGGAGAGCCGACTGTCTTGATATCGAGAATTATTTCCCTTTGCGCTGACGTTACTGTCTCAGTGGGGTTTTAACCTTCTTCTGGATTCATTTATATGTTTGTGGGGCGGTTGGACTTGATGAACTTCGTGTCTTTTTTTTACCTAATTAACTCTGTAAGGATTGGGTGCTGATCTGCCAACCTAACACATGGCGGCTCTAATGAATGTTGCGTGTTTTTCGTGTGTTTTATCGCCCGCAGGATGGCGAGCGTCTCTGGAGCGTCACTTTCGCATCTTAAACATACAGCCAACGGACGTCAGGAAGACCGGAAATCAGCCCCAAGCGAGGAGGAGATCTTCTACACCACGTGCCGCGCCGCTTACCTGACCGTGTTTAACAGCAGCCTGGAATCCATCACCAGCCGAGAGCAACTATGTCTGGGTAGGTAACAATATCTGAGGACTACCGAAAATATAACCCCCCGAGACCTGCGAAAAACTGATAATCACCAGATTATCATAAACTTAAAGTCCTCGGAAGTCTCTCCTTCAGGTGGACACCTCCTGTCTTTCCTGGGACGAATGGTCTCTGTAGTTCTGAGCTCAGCTGGCACTCAAAGGGTCAACCCGAGGAGCTCTGATATTGTTCAAGAGCGCTGGTATGTTGATAGAGAGATAAATCCTGATGACACGCCGGATCTTTTCGGTCCTGATAGCCTAATTACGCCACGGCTTGTTAAACATGCGGTCACATTCAGCAGATGTGCTTTAGTCTAATGAAGGCTTTCAACATTATGGCAAAAGAGTTTTTTTTTTCTCGCGCTAATGGCAGGTTTCTCGTAATCCAGATTCAAAAATAGTATTGCGGAGAACAAATGTTATCGCCTTCCCGCCAGTTATGTCTTTCATCTCCTTCCATCAGCCACTTAAGCGATTGACCAATTATTATTTTATGAGCCCCGGTGTCAAGGTCAGAAGGAACAACGCGTTAGAATACAACGGGAGTTTTTTTTTATTTTTTTATTTTAATGATGTGCCGCTTAAAAAACACTAAGGGTTAAAAAAGCGTGCGGCTGCTCAAAAGTTTGGGGTCTCTGAGCTCAGCCTCTCCAGCAGGAATAATAGATTGTAAGCTTTAGCGTTTAGCACAGGAACATGGCGCCTGTGTGGATTAATATTATTGGACATTTTGTGACAGGGCTACAGCGTCTGCTGGTGCTATAGGAAAGATTGTAATGTAATTGTGAAAGTCGGCAGAAACTGGGGTTTTTACTAACGTCGGGGTTCGTTTATTTCCCCAAACATAACTTGGTAACTTTCTGCTCCTTTTTGGAACTGAGGGAAGCCCAGCTCTGTAATGAACCCCCTTACGTGTATACCATGGGAGCAGTCCTGTTAACTTGCTGCTCCCAGAATTTGTTTGATGATTCCTCCCCACTTAGCCGATCTGCCCCTATTGTTAAAATGACGATCGGTTCATGCAGCTGCTGATATATTCCATTCTGTATCAAATATGTCTCATTAGCTGAAGGTGCAACGTGAGATACCTATATGTTCTGGCACAAAAAGGGTTATTTTACAATATATATATATATATATATATGTAATATGTTGTAATTATACTATAATAATTTATTTTTGTTTTTTCCTTTCTACAGTCCTTCAAAACGCCGGTCGAAATCCTACGAGGAGAACGCTTAACAAATACTGGACGACGAAGACCAAAGAGTTAAACTTCGATGACTTTTGTGCCATCGTGAAGAGGGAGAAACCTGCTTCTAAATCCGAGCTTTTAAAGGCTTTTAAGAACATCGATCTTAGCAACAAAGGATATATTGCGCATGACGACCTTTACAAAATCCTAACTACGGTTTGTAGATTTAAAAATTTTATTATTAATTTTTTTTATTGTTATTAATTGATTTTTGATGGGGGGGGGCAAAATATTTGTGGCCTGTCCAGCTGCTTTGCAAATGCTCTCTGGCATGTGAATGGTTAAAGGGACAATTAGGTTTCATAATACATATTGGGCTAATATTTAATAATATTGGGCTAATGGACCACAGAAGTCTTGAAGGGACAGTTTAATGTCACCTGACACCTCCACTATAGGAGAATGTATATTAAAGTAATCTGTGAGTGACCCTAACCCTCTGTGAGTGCTTCCTGGCTGCAACTGCGCAGACCACCACCAGTTGTACAGCTCAATGCGCCATTCAGGGGAATTAACCTAACCGAACCCATGATCCACAAAAAGCAAGAATGTCCCACTGAAAACAAGATGGTTGGGAGGTATGCGGTCTCAGTGGAGGGAACTGCAAAGACTTCATATTCTCTGCCATAAAGCAGCAGCACGGTGTGGTTTGTGAATAGCGGGTGGCACCAGATATCACGTTATTACCTACAATGGCAGCCCGCATGTCAGCAGAAGAAGAAGAAAAAAAACACTTTAGGTTCTCTACCCGACACAGCTGTAAAATGTCCTGTACCTGTATATATGTGTGTGTGTGTGTGTGTGTGTATATCTATATATATATATATATATATATATGCACACACACACACAAATTTCTAGCAACATCTAGTAACATTTTTGCAAAAGGGTTTTCTTACAATCAATTAGCCTTTTAAACTTAAACTTGGATCAGTGAATGCAACGTGCCATTAGAACACAGGAGTGATGGGAGTGATAAAGGGCCATTAGAACACAGGAGTGATGGGAGTGATAAAGGGCCATTGGAACACAGGAGTGATGGGAGTGATAAAGGGCCATTGGAACACAGGAGTGATGGGAGTGATGAAGGGCCATTGGAACCCAGGAGTGATGGGAGTGATGAAGGGCCATTGGAACCCAGGAGTGATGGGAGTGATAATGGGCCATTGGAACACAGGAGTGATGAAGGGCCATTGGGACCCAGGAGTGATGGGAGTGATGAAGGGCCATTGGAACCCAGGAGTGATGGGAGTGATAATGGGCCATTGGAACACAGGAGTGATGAAGGGCCATTGGGACCCAGGAGTGATGGGAGTGATAAAGGGCCATTGGGACCTAGGAGTGATGGGAGTGATGAAGGGCCATTGGGACCTAGGAGTGATGGGAGTGATGAAGGGCCATTGGAACACAGGAGTGATGGGAGTGATAAAGGGCCATTGGAACACAGGAGTGATGGGAGTGATGAAGGGCCATTGGAACCCAGGAGTGATGGGAGTGATAATGGGCCATTGGAACACAGGAGTGATGAAGGGCCATTGGGACCCAGGAGTGATGGGAGTGATAAAGGGCCATTGGGACCTAGGAGTGATGGGAGTGATGAAGGGCCATTGGGACCTAGGAGTGATGGGAGTGATGAAGGGCCATTGGGACCTAGGAGTGATGGGAGTGATAAAGGGCCATTGGAACACAGGAGTGATGGGAGTGATAAAGGGCCATTGGAACACAGGAGTGATAAAGGGCCATTGGGACCCAGGAGTGATGGGAGTGATAAAGGGCCATTGGAACACAGGAGTGATGGGAGTGATAAAGGGCCATTGGAAGCAGGGAATGATGGGAGTGATAAAGGGCCATTGGAACACAGGAGTAATGGGAGTGATAAAGGGCCATTGGGACCTAGGAGTGATGAAGGGCCATTGGGACCTAGGAGTGATGGGAATGATAAAGGGCCATTGGAACACAGGAGTGATGGGAGTGATAAAGGGCCATTGGAACACAGGAGTGATGGGAGTGATAAAGGGCCATTGGGACCCAGGAGTGATGGGAGTGATAAAGGGCCATTGGAACACAGGAGTGATGGGAGTGATAAAGGGCCTCTGTATGCCTATGAAGAGATTCCATTAAAAATCAGCCGTTTCCAGCTACAATAGTCGTTTACAACATTAACCCCGTCTGCACTGGATTTCTCATCCATTTCATGTTATTTTAATGGCCAAATGTGCTCTGGGTTCCCAAACAAGGACATTTCTAAGCGGTCCCACACGTTTGAATGGTAGTGTAATTTATAGATTTATTCTATGCATCCCACAAATACATAGCCTTCTTTTTCTTTTTATATATGTAATATATTGTATATAATGTGACAGTTTATCATGCCGAGTCTTATTATCCTGTGCAGTCCACCTCATTGAATTCTTCCCCCCCCGAGAACACTACAGCGACAGTGTATCATCACGCGGGATGGTTACCGCCACTGATAGTGATGTATGTCCTTCTTCATCAGAAAAGCCAGTGTTGGTTCAATTTTACAGCATGAAACATTAATGTCCTCGGACGGTCCTTTAGAGAGAAAAAAGCCTTTTCTTTTTCTTCGTATGTATTTACTGAAAATGTACGGTTTGTGGTTTGCAGAAGGCTGAGAAGATGTCTGATGATGAAGTCAGTGCTTTATTCCGTTTGGCCGACGTTAACAGCGGCGGCCGACTTGACTACACCAAGGTACGTGAGAAACAGCATTTAGGCGACCATGCCTTTAACATCTCTTTAAAGCGGACCGTATTTACACAACACAGGTGTTTATCACTAAATAAAAGTTAGAAACAGAATTTGCCAGCAGGTCGGCCCCATCCGGCCCTTCTAGTCTGCCCATTTCAGGAGCCGTATGTCTATCCCATGCATGTTTAAACCTTTTACGCATCTGCGGTATTCAAATGTCTACAAATGGAACCGTTTGTAGTATGTTTAAATCAATGTTGTTAAGTCCTGTTTACCCAATGTACAGCGCTACGGAATTTGATGGCGCTATGAAAAACAATTAATAATATCAATACAACAAAATGTGTTGGGTACAAATGACCACTTAATGCCATGCGAAGCGGCGACTAAATTGGTATAATATCGGGAAAAAAATATTTGTGAAGGATACATACTTTCTAATGAAAACATATAACCCCCCCCCCCCATGTGTCATCCTAATTAAAGTTGTTGGTTGGAGGCCACAGTGTGAAAAGTGCTTTAGTGGAGTTCCTCGGCTGTGATGTTATAGAGTTAATTAGGTTAAAAAAGACACAAAGTCCACCAAGTCCAACCGTCCCACAAACATATATAAGTTGATCCAGAAAAAGGCAAAAAAAACCCCACGGAGACGGTAACGTCATCTCAATGAGAAATAATTCCTTCTCGGCTCTCCCTGGATCAACGTTCCCGTATCTGCTTTTACGAGATAAGCCTGCATGCATTTCATATCCAGAAAAACAGTAAAAAGACGAAAGCTCCTTTCTTTCAATCATAAGGGACGTCCCCGCGTTGTCGTACGATTTATAAAGAGATCTCCAAGAAGATCTTTGTATTGACCTTGAACGTCCTTGTGAAGGTTTATCATATCCCTGCAAAAGGCGTCTTTTCTCCGGAGGGAACACAATGTGAGGGTGTACGTTTCTCTCGCTCCTGCAGTTCTGTAATGCGTTCTTCACTACGTGTGAGCGATGCACCAAAACGGCCGCCGAGCGCATGGACGCCGACAGCAAGGCTAAGCGGCAGCAGTTCGGGAGCCAAGTGGAAAGGTCACCGGAACGTTCTGCATCCCCTGCAACCAAACAGTACGTCAGATCTTCAGACGCCGATGTCTCGCCAAGAAAAGGTACCTTTTAGTAAAGACCCGTATATCACCGGTCGATGTGGCCGGCTGTCTATAATTTCCGTTCTTATACCGACTCCAAATTCCTAATTCATTCTGGGCTTGTAACAAGTGATCGGCCGCCATACTGATTTGTAAAAGATGCTGAGCATGGAGAATAAGCTAGTGTCTGGTAACTTTGGGGTTGGTAAAAGAGAAGAGGCCGCGGGACCTGGTGTCCACTGTTGCCCCTATAAACCTAAAGAAACATCCTTATTTTCAGTTAATGAATGTTAATATATGTTGTTTTAGCTGAAAATAAATCATCAAGACCTTCATCTGCTCGAAGCCACAAAGCGACGGTGTCTACGGTGATCAACATGGGTCCGGCCAGCACCAGGAACTCAAAGCTGACAGAGCCCAATAACTTACAGGTAACACAGATGGTTTCCACACGCGTGTGCTTTACTGCATACAGTCGCTGTGTCCCCTTGAAATTATAACTTCCTCCCCCTTGCAAATGCATGGAGGGGTTCTGCAGAACTTCACCAATACATTTGCCCCTTTCCCCAAGCAACCCCCAGACAGCCTCACAAAGAATCCATATTAAAGTACCCTGTAAGAACGTATCCGTAAGCCAAGGGGCTGAGGGTTGCTTGGGGAAAGGGGCAAATAGGGGCAATATAGGTGAGGTTCTGCAGAACCCCTCCTTATATTTGTAATGTGATGAAGTTTTGTCCATGTATGGCCTTCATCAGGGCTAAGAATAAATGGGGCATTTAATAAATAAAATAGAAATCATATAATCTTTAAATGTCTTTAGGATTCTATCACAGTGAGATTTATTTCTAATAGGGCTTGCAAGCGATTCTTTTTGTTTAAAAAAGCCTAAAGGGGGATTGCGGCATTGCATTTTACCCCAAACCTTAAACCCTTACGCCTGTATGCAGCATGCTAATACATTTTTTATTCACATGGTTTAAATCGCCACCTCGCTTGTGAATAAAGGCTTTACAGGGGAACCTTTAGTCCGCTAAAGCAATGCAGGGAGAGTCCAGTAAGCGAGTTACAGCTTTCTTGGGCTGATAGTAGGATTCCAATGCAGTCGGAACTCAGGGGTCCGGGTCACGTGGGGGAATCTCCGGGTCGCGAGAGAGGCGTTGAGCCATGGCTCACTCCCTGCCCACTTCCCCTCCTACCACTTCAATTGGACCGCCCACTGATGTTAGCAGGACGCCGACTGATGTCTATAGACCCGCCTTTCCACACCCAGAAAAGGGAGGGCTCCTGGCAGCTGGAGACTGAATGATCCATTGGAACATTAAGCAGCGGGGAGTGGGGCGGGAACAGGGCGTGCCTCAACACTGCTTCCCCCACCCAGAGAATACCTGGAGAGGTGGCAGGTATGGTCGTGGGATATTTAGGAATATTTGCATGAAATGCTGTGCTTACACCTTTGGTTGATGTCAAAGCTAAAAAAATTTGAATATCAATAACTTGAAAATTAAGTAAAAAAAACCCAATAGATTTAATCCTCTACCTTTGATGTGATGATTCCTCTTTATGATATCGTAAATAAGTAAATGCCATTTTTTTTTAATACCAGAATTAAAATAAATCAGCTGCGAACGTAGCTCTGATCCCTTATCGCACGGCACCAGAAATGTGCAAATGATTACATCTGAAAGCTAGACTGCTATGGGTTAAATGCAAGCCTTAAACCGATAAACTACCCCTTGTACCCAGATAAACGGTGCTTTGTCCTTTAAATCTGTATTGATTTTCATTTAGGAACATGTTTTTAGTTATGTCAGATCTCCTGGTTGTCGGCCCCCACGGGGGGTACATCAGAGTCTTCGTCCAGTGTCAACATTTGCAGTATTATTATTGATTTTAGGGCTTTTTTTCATTCTCTTTCTTTTACTTTACTAGAGTATTTTCGTTTCTTCCCTGAACCTAAAATAATAACTGCAAATATTAAACCCATAAAGAGCAAACTGCCCTTGTGCCCTCGGATGAGACCCCGGAGACCTCTTTATGGCAAATAAAATTACTCTAGAAATGCAGCAGAAAATGCTGCGATCAGGGCTCTCCCGAGAAGCATTCTTGTTTCAAATAACAAACTCCTGGTTTGTTTTGGACCCCAACGACCTTTAAATCGTAAATTGCTTGACAATTACATTTTTTCTGCATTAAATTTTAAATAACAGCTACTTCTTTGAAATCTGTGCCGGACACACAGGAGATATTAACCAGTTGGGCTTTTTTGTGGATTTCGCATTCAGCTGTATATATACAGTGTATATATATATATATATATACAGTGTATATATATGCAGTGTATATATATATATACAGTGTATATATATATACAGTGTGTATATATATATATATATATATATATATACGATGTCAAAAAATAGAGTATTGCAGAGTATGCGGTGATACCTTTTTTATTGGACTAACATAATATTAAAAAGACAAGCTTTCGAGAGTTATCCTCCCTTCATCAGGTCTGAAGCAATACCTGATGAAGGGAGGATAACTCTCGAAAGCTTGTCTTTTTAATATTATGTTAGTCCAATAAAAAAGGTATCACCGCATACTCTGCAATACTCTGCATTGACATTGTGTCTACTGGACTAATATGGCTGTATACACTAATATACAGTGTGTATATATATATATATCATATACATTATAGCATTATTGTTGCTACTCTGTAATTTAAGTGTCAAATGGTTTAATATTTAACATAATTATTTTTTTTTAAATATTTTATTATTTAGATTTTATTACTTTATTTTGAAAAATTTTTTTGTCTTCTTTAGGATTGGCATCGCACTCAGTCGAAAGGATGTTTTTTCCTTGAAGATAACGGTGATATCGTCGGTCATCATTATAAGATGCAGGTTCCCCAAAAGTCTTCAGTGTTTTTAAAGATCAAGCCTTTAAACCTCAGTAAAATTGAAGGTACGTGCGAGAAGGGTCTGTTCCAACATTTTGAGTATGCTGCCCTCCGCTGGTGATTCAAACAAATAACACCAAGGAGAAAGAGAGCAAGGGGGTCCTCTAAAGACCACTCAACTACATTTATATCCTAGCCAGCAACTTTTACATGGGACCTGACTCCGGTCCCAGCCTGACTCCGGTCCGAGCTTTACTGCAGTCCCACTCCAAGCCTTACTCCAGACCCAGTATGCCCTTTAGATTGTAAGCTCATTTGAACAGGGCCCCCCTCGCCTGTTGTTTCTGTCATCTTGTTATTTACTGCTTGTTATGTCCTGTCTACCCTTCGTTCAGCGCTGCAGAATCTGATGGCGCTATATAAAACAATAAATAATAATACGTGTTAATCTTATTTTTAAATTGTATATTGTAAGTTTTCACCCTCCTTCTAGTTTTAAAGCTCTGCACAATCTGCTAGTTCTCTATGAATAAATGTAATGCAAAGAGCTACTACTAATTAATTACACATTTTGACTAGTCTGAAAATATATATTTTTAAACAACAAATTGGCGTTCTGAATATATTTTAGATATTGTTCTGTTTTAAAGGTATTCTTTAATATTATGTCTTTGTTGACACACACAAATATATATATATTTTACCACTGACAGCTTTTCTGATGTGGTTTCTGAAACTCAAATTATCTTCCTTGCTCAATTCTCATAATTACACTTGAAATCTACAAATATGTTTCATCTTACAAAGTCTTTTTAATTGTATTTTTTTTTTTTTATTTGCACATGAACATAATGACTGGATTTTTTTAATATACATGATTTTAGTGTAACTGCGAAATATGTGTAAATACTAAGCCTCTCCCCATCTAAAAAAACCCAACACATTAAACATTGTTTTTTTGTATCCTGTGTCCAAATTAACTATGTTCTTGTCATATTTTGCACAGGGAAGCCTTCCTCGTGGATGTCGGTGGACACGTGTCTGTTCGTACTAAGAGAAGGTGAAGGACGCTCTGATCCGCAGCTCGTCGCCTTCACGGAACTTCAAAATAAAGAGGCAGGTTTCTCTTTTTCCATATAATCAGCGCTCTTTTAAACATTTACTATGTTATCATTGAGTCTCTAGAAAATGCCATGACCGACCACCACGTTAAATATCCCAATGGACATCAGCCGGTTCATGTGCTGTATTTATACAACCTCGCGATTAACCGCTAAAGAGGCAATCAAGCCGGGATATAGATTTATTTAAATATAAAATAACACATGTTTGTTAGTAAGCAGAATATACATCACTCGCTCACAGCAGCCCGGTAGATCTATTATTACATCTGTTACTTTTTATTTAACCCCTTAATGACAGCCCGTACATGTACGGGCTCAAAATGCATTGCTTTCAATGGGTTTAGGGCAGGGGTGTCCAAGTTTTTTCTGCAGTGGGCCACTTCATCAGAATTGTATACGTGGGAGGGCCGCACTCATTTTTCACTGTGACAAAAAATATGGCCTTTAATAAAATATGCAGATTAAAATAAAGTAAAATGACACAAAACCTTTACTCTTCCTCTCACTGATTTCTGGGCCTTGAAAGTTTTGCGACTACAAATTCAGGATTCCCTAGATTTATTCTAGGGATGAACTAAAATGAAAATTCTGGACCAAAACATTCAGGGTTCACTTAGCCAAAACCGAAAATGACCCCCACCTTTAAAAATAATAATAAAAACTCACATGTTTAATAAAAGTAGGTAACACGCAATTGGACAAAATTAGCAATATGACTTGGCATGATAGGAGTGTGATTGCTGTTAGCCTAGGCAACTAGTAAATGCTGGTACCTAGGCATGATGGGACTGTGCTCGCTGTGATTGCTGTTAGCAATCACACTCCTATCATGCCAAGTCAGCCAGTACATGCTGGTACAGGGTGGCTGTAAGTGATGTGCAGACCCCATACTGCTGGCAGCATCACTACACAAGGGGGGCAGCTAGCTAGGTTTCAGCATGTACTGGCTGACTTGGCATGATAGGAGTGTGATTGCTAACAGTAGTCACAGTCCCATCATGCCTAGGTTCCAGCACTTACACATCCATCCAGTAAATGCTGGAACCTAGGCATGATGGGACTCTGATTGCTGTTAGCAATCACACTCCTATCATGCCAAGTCCGCCAATACACGCTGGTACAGGATGGCTGTAAGTGATGTGCAGACCCCATACTGCTGGCAGCATCAATACACAAGGGGGGCAGCTAGCCAGGTTTCAGCATGTACTGGCTGACTTGGCATGATAGGAGTATTACAGGGTCACCGTACCCAAGGCTGGGTACCCCTGTTTGAGGGCTGTGGAATCACCAGTCAGTCCCTCATACGGATAGCACTCAGCTATCCACGGATCATCCAGACCACCATTCGTAGTAAACAAAGAAGAACTCTCTTTATTACAAACACACAGAACTTTATACAATCTCAATGCAATGTGTACCGAACCCAACCCCCAATCCCATCAGCCACATCCCATCACAAATCCCATCAGTATACAGGGGATGTATCAGGTGAGGGGATTACAGAATACAATGGGTTCCCCCACCTGTGTTATCCCCCCTGTAGTGCGGGTGCCGTCTGGGCAGACAGGGCTGTGCTGGCTGATTAAGAGCCCCAGCCAGATTATAGGATCGTCTCTTTGAAGGCTGGGGCTGAATCCACATCAGTCTCTGGGCCGGTTACACAATAAACACAATATAATATATTACCGGGTCACAGTATACAGAACCGGACACAAAAGTGCTCCGTGACCCGGCTAAACTTCATATGACACCTGAGCCAGCTAGCCTGGCCCTGTCACAAGGAGTGTGATTGCTAACAGCAATCACAGTCCCATCATGCCTAGGTTCCAGCACTTACACATCCATGCTATCACACACACACACACACACATTTATTCATATAATCATTAATTCACAGATTCATTCCCTCAATCACACACACTCATTCAAACACCCTCCCCACCCCCTTACCTGTACTGCAGCTCCCTCGATGCCGCTCACAGACTTCAGCAGGGGGCGCGGCCTCCCTCTGCCTTCTCTGCTAAAGCACAGAGGAAGTAGGAAGTCACGTGAACTCCGCTTCCTCTGTGCTGTCCAGAAGACCCTCCCACAAGTAAGTAGCAGGGCTTGAGGTGCGGCTCGTGTAAGATCGGTTGCCCTGGCTGCCGATCTTACGCGGGCCGCACCTCGAGGTCTCGCGGGCCGCATTTGGCCCGCGGGCCGCATGTTGGACGCCCCTGGTTTAGGGACTGCCCATTGTCCTTAAGGGGTTAAGAATCCCTCGCACGGTTACTGTGAAGGCGATTAAAAGTAACATTAAAGCGAACAATGTACAAATTCACAAACACGTTCGGAACGTTTCCCTGGTCGTCTCAACTTCCAGATGAGTTTCCAGCGATCTTAGTGCTCCCTTTTCAGCGTTACATTGTGTCATAGGAAGTTTAGTTTTTTCTGCACGTATCGGTAAACGCTCTAATCTGGGTTGTTTTTTGGTTTTTTTTTGTTTTTTTTTTGCAGACGTTTGGTTGGAAGGGAGATCTGGGACCTGGAGTTTATTGGATTATTCCATTCACCACCGGATGTAGACTAAAGAAAAAAAGGAAGCAAAATATAAAAGAAGCCCAGCTGGTTTATCGAGACAGAAAGGAGGATTTAGCACTAACACCTGAATTCAAGTAAGTTCGGAAAATGACATTTATACATTTCTTTTCAGAATTTGTGGTGGCTCATAATCATACTACTGTAGGTGAAGCACGGCTTCCAGGGGTCTTCAGGTCACTTTCCTCTTTCTCCAAGCACGGGGAACAGCATTTAGACATGCTCCACCCATTTCACCTTAGTCCCACCCCATACAGCTAACCCCACCCCTTCCAAAGCCACACCCTAAGATGAGGGAGAGCTTCACTCTGGGTCCGCGTAGAGCCATATGGGACTTGGAAGGGCTGGAAGGATGGATCTAGCCGCATAGATTTTAGGGTTTGCACCCAACATGCTTAATGGGGGCAAATAAATGCCACTCTCTCCACCAGGAGATCAAAGTCTGCCCCTAAAACACATCGATCACAATGTCACAGGTGATAATGGCTATAGCTGATGTAGCCTTATTAGCCCAAGATAAAACTGGAGTCATATATTGGACCCACGCAGAGATAAAGTCATACACTTTCAGGGGCCTTGGAGGTCTCTACACAGCTGAAACGTACCCGCTTCAACTAAAAAAAAACCCCAATATCACAGTTTCGATACCCAAATCTTCTCCAGCGGCTTCCCATTCCTTCGATTATAGATGCAATGTAAACAAGACAAAGAACATACTAAACATAAAGGGCTTCTAACAGAGACAGATCCTTGATTATATACACTTAACGACAACAAAGAACTGAGAACAAACCCAACATTATTATATATATATATATATATATATATACACATTTTCTTTATTAAAATCCATCTTTTTCCCCTGTAAATTAGATCCGCGTTGTCGGACGTGTTTGACATCATCGATTTAGACGGGAACGGTTTCCTCAGCCTGGAGGAATATAATTTCTTCGAACTCCGAACCAGCGGCGAAAAATGCGACGAGGACGCGTGGGAAGTGTGCAAAGGTACATCAAAAGCGGACTTTTATTTACTTTTTTTCTTTTATACTTCATTTTATACGCTTTTGCTTTTCTGTCACTTTTTTCGTATTAATGGAGTTATTTAACAAAAAAAACGTGTTATTCAGAGATAATGTGGAACAGATTTAAATCCGGAGCGCTGCGGTCTCTGTAATACTTCTAGTATATCGCAGGCTGGAAAACGGCCACTAATTCCGTGCAAAACATTTGCATTTTTATGGTTTCTATTAAGAATGCATTAGAACTCAATTACTTTTCTTGTAACCTTTCAGCAAGATGTTGGGGAAAAAATCCATTGGTATAAAGGCCACGCGCTTCTCCCATCCGTTATAACATGACCTTAATATCACCCGCTTACAGCGCATCTTACGGGCATCTACGGGAGAACAACACCGCCGGAGCGCTTTGCGTCGGCCAATAAAAAGCGGCGATTGCATATTTAGCCAAAAAGAGGGTTTTATAGAAATGTAGGGGGCGTTTACGCTTCATGTAAAGAACTCAAACACGTTTTAGGATTAAAAGCCGAGGTGCTTCATTGTGAAAGCAGAAGATATGCCTGGGTGGCCCTTATGTGGGCCGGACGGATCTCCGCTCTTCCCATTGGGTAATCGGCATACCATGAGCATATATAGGACGTTTCTAAAGGAGCTGACCCTGAGACTCTTGAAATATTAACCCTGTAATAGTAGCGACTCTCCAACTGTGTCACTCAGATGGCTCCAATAACAGTCCTTGTGGAAATCTTGTATTTAATTAAAGATACACTCAATTGAGTCACCTGCATTCAAGTAGGGATATCAACCATAACATAGTGGAAGCAAAAGCTGGGAGTCTTATATACGATCACAGCGGGGGGAATAGGAAGAAGTCAGCTCCAGACTGTGTGACCCGGAGAATCTGCCTCTTTACCCTGATATAGGGGCAAAAACTCAGACTTGGAGTCAAGCCTTGAGAGTTTCCAGGTATGCCCACGAGCTGATCGCTGGTCTTCAATGTGGAAGAAGGACTGGCTCCCCCCTTTGCCGTTATCAGACGATATCCTCGGCTCGACTGACCTTATAGGCGGGGAAGCCAGACTTGGCCCGATTGTCTCCATCTCCTTGGTACACGCGACATTTCGGTTTTTAGTAGAGAAGTCCATCAATTATTATGGACGACCGCATATAGCAGAGACATTTTTGAAAAATCAACACTTTTATATTCCTGCGTTTCGGGGTTTTTTCTTCTCCGATTTTTAACATCGGGAATTCTGTTAGGCTTATTTATTATTTCTTTATAATACGCAATTATCGTTTCTAATAAGCTCTGTAGATACTGTACGTTGTTAATAACCCGGGTGTGAGGATCAGATTAGCGATTTCGCTTTATAGATCCTCGGAAGGTGTAATAATCTCCTTATTCTCACATTTATTATATTTTGTTTATAGACCGACCCGTTGATTGGGGTCCGGTTATAATTCGAAGCAGTTCCCATACTTTTCCTACATGTATACAATATAACAGTGGAGGCCTGTGCTGTTGCCATGGTGATAACACCACTATGTAGACACATTTGTTCAAGTAACGCCGATGACCCCAACTACAGCGTAAGGTTATAAAAGGAGCGTTGGTTCCCGCGGGTTAATATCCGCGACTCACAAATCATGTGTTCTCACAGAGAACGTTCGAAATTCAGCAAAAAAGGTATTTTCCTATCAACAGAAAATTTCGAAACAAGCAAAAATGAGTTAACGAGACAAGGGTTTCTGGAACTGAACCTCATGGAGGCAAATGATCGAGAGGGAGACCCCGGTGACCTCTGGGTGACGCTGCAGTCGATGGGTTATAACAAGGCGTTAGAAATGACAGAGGTAACGAAGCGATTATTTGTGGATTTTAGGGTGATTTTCTGTGAATTATAGAAGAAATGCCTGAATGTTTCTTTGTAATCCTTTTCAAAGATATTTATTTCCACAACACCCCCCCTCCGCACCGAGGACCCTTCTATGTTATCTGCCCCTGATACCCCTCAAATATTAGAACTCTTTAAAAGGGTTATATCGCAGTGACTCGCCAATGGCAGCAGCCAAGTGGTTCTAATAATGCTCCTTAAGGGATCTGTGACTTGTAACGATATTATGGATTAGGCCACCTTTATTCAAGCAGGGATTCCAGCTGTGAGGACAAGCACTCATTAAGATGCCCGGATATAATGAAATCCCAGGGCGATGTGGAGGATTCTAGATTCTAGATTTTGTGTTAAAATTGACGTTAATGTTTAATGTCGCCGTAACAAGAGGCAGGAACGTCTTAAAGGGACAGTTTAGTCTCCCTGACAGCCCCCTATAGAATAATGTGTGTTATAGTACTCTGTGAGTAACACTCACCCTCTGTGAGTGCTTTAATATACATTCTTCCTGATATAGAACCTACAGCTCTGCTGCAGCAGCTGCCCTCCTCCTCCTCTGTGCTCCAACATTTCTTGCTACAGATTGGCTGCTTGAAGCAGCCAATCAGAAACAGGAAAGGGCTTCTATTGAAACGATGCCTGCAGCATTCCCCAAGCCTGCACCGGGGCTGACGATAGACGGGTATATAACACGCATAGAAGACATCTCCTGCAGGGCATTTAGCTGGGAGGGGGGCAAATGCATTTGGGAGGAATGTGCAGCCCCCCCCCCCATGCATTTGCAAGCAGACGCCAACAAATATTAAATGAACCACGGGGCTGTCACCTGCATTAAAGGGCTTTTTGACTGCGTTATGTATTTTGTCCGCAGGCCTGTCCCTTCCTTATCGAGGGCTACGCAGACAGATGCCAGCCGAGGCTTAAAGCCGTCGGGCTCGAGTCCGGCAGCCGGCAGCTCCAGAGGGCGCTTTGCAGATCTGTCATCCTGAAAGGGGACGCAAAACCTGTAGACGGCTACGAAGACGTGATCATCTACACTTACAAGAGCGACTCCCGAATCAGCTCCGTGATCGAGAACAAGGTATTGATCGATTTCTCACCAATCATTCGATATATCGGTCCCGGAAAATGTAATGATGATGGCTGTTAAAAGTTCTGATTATTTTTTTATGAATTATTGAAGCTCTGTCCATATATCAAAGCATAGTGATTCCATGACAACGTGAGCCTTTAAACCTACGTTGCCGACAGATCGGCCCCCATTCGGCCCCCGTCTAGTCACCCGTTTCTCCTGCTGTAAAGACTCCAACCTTAATCAGTCGTTGGTCTCGTCTTAGATTCAGGAGCCGTATGTCTATCCCATGCGTGTTTAATACCCTCACTGTATTACCCTCTACCGCTTCTGCTGGGAGGCTGTACCTACTGCTCTCTTACTAAAGTATACGTTAGGGTTCATTGTGTAAGTGCGCTTGGAACGTAAACATTCCTCCGTAATGCCTTTGCGTGTGTTCAGCGGGGTACACGCGTGTGCAGACATTCAACACCGCTTTCTGCCTGGCGCCAGGAGGCAGCCACTAGTCTTTGCCGCCAAGCAGTGAAGCACTTTTTAGGTTGCTTCACTGATCCCTGCCCGTTTAAGTTACATAGGATATTAAATATATATATATATATATAAGTGCGTATAGGTGCTCATTATTTCAGATTACCGAGAGCAGTGTCCCTTCACTTGATTTCTTATTTTGTATTGTTGGTTATTGGACTAATTGGAATAAGTTTTTGTGACTTTTTCCTCCCCGTGTCACAGTCCAACAGTAAAGTGCTCTTACAAGTGAATAACGAGCAGAGTAAGAACTGCACGAGCAGCCGAGGACTCAACGTGTTCGCGGTGGAAGTTCCAGCAAAAGCGACCGTGGTAAGGAATTTCATTTTTTTCTTGTGATTCCAACCGCCTGGTTAGAGGCGAGGCCAGGGCATTTAGAAGAAGAATAATGGGGTTTATTTCCCCCGTTTAATGTATAAAGCCGTTCCCTGCTGTTTCTATACACATTATCAGGGCTTTTAGGGCAGTAGAACCCTGCGATCCCCTCATACCCAGCAAACATTCTGACCTCCTAGGAAAGAGGGGCATCAGGGGAGGAGAGAGGGGGGCATCAGAGGAGGAGAGAGGGGGGCATCAGAGGAGGAGAGAGGGGGGCATCAGGGGTTTGGGGCCCAAACATGGACATGTGGGAGGTCTGGTATATAAATATAAAACTTTGGGTTGTTTTGGGAGCAGTAGCAGCAGCTTCAGTGATTGACGATAGGAATTTGGGAAGAACTGGTCTAATTTGCTTATCTCTGGGAGAAGTAATTGTATGATATAATATGCTGTTCGGTGATTGGGGAAACTACATAATTCATAATATTTGGTTAGATAACCGAAAAAAATAATAATTGAATTTCGTCACACAATAGGGACGCTAAAATCGTCCAAAGACGCATCCCTTTTACAATCCCCCCAATAAACAGTAAAATGACTCCAAATGTTCTGCATTCTGTCCAATTCTGTGTATTCAGAATTCTCTAATGTCACTTAAAATGATGTTTTTCTGTAATTTCAGGTTTCTCAGCATGTGCTGCCCGCGAACGAGCGTCGGGAGTGGGTGTATTACTGCGTGCAAAGCATCGTCACCCACTGAAAATCGGTGTCCGGTCTTCATTCATTTCAACCAATCGGTTAATTTTCATTTTCTTACAGAAAAAGAACATTTCTTTAAAAAAAAACAAAAAAAACTCTGTAACAAAAAAAAATGGTTGGATTTTTTTCTTCTGTGTGAAAAATATTGTATTCTTTCCATTCATTCTCTGCCCACCTCCGTACACCGGGGACCCCCCACCTACTAAAATGCCAAGTAGCTGCTGCAAAAGGTCACAGACCTGCCATGTTTTGCCCCAAAAGACTCCCGGTGTCATAGCTGTTAGGGGCCCCTTCACACCCCCCAACCTGCCTCTGCCCCTCACCCGCAGTATGGGGCAGGAGGAGGAGGACTGCTGGGTCTACTAAGTAGGGAAGTCCCTTTGTATGAATAAGGGTAGGAGAAGGGGTTAAAGGTGCTGTTCCACTGTTAAAATATTAATGGCTCTCCTTAAAACGCTAAGCAAACAAACCTTAGGATCTCTCTCATTCCAAAGCTCCTGAAGATTAAAAACAACAAAGTGACGTCTCAGTTTCTATGACAACAGCTCCTACTAATTTAGTGTCCCCGGCAAAAAACTCTTGAAATTTCCCACGAGCCAGGAATGATTTCAGTAAGGAAGATGTTCTGATGCCGCATTTAGAGCTCAGCAGAGATTCAGCGAAATAAGTGGAACAGCACCTTTAAAACAATTTATTTTGCCTGTATTTTTTTTTTTCAAAGTCCATTTTTGAAAATTTTTTATTTAAATCATAATTATTGCCAAAGATTTATTTTTTTGTACAATTATATGTTGGGGTTTTACTATTTTTTTATTATATGTTTGCAGTGACTAGATAATGATGTTTGTCCAAAAAGACTTTCAACTTTTTCCCACTTAATTTCTATTTTGACAATTATTTAATTAAAAGCATACTGTTTGGTAAAAGTCCTCAAATGACACATTTTTATGTATTTTATTATTAACCATTGATGGTAAAGTATCTCTTATTATAAATATTATGAGTTTGATCTTTGGCTTTCACTCGATGAACCAAGTTTAATTCAGCAGCTGGGATCATTCTTCACGGTGAGAGCAGTAAAAATACGGATTCCGCTATTAAAGATGCTGTTCCACTTCGACAAAACATAGCAGATCTGTCATATTTTCATTTATTTCTTTACATCTGATGGCTTAATCGCATAAAAGTCACGTGGGGGTTTTTTTTGTGTCTTGTGACAATAAGGTGTTCCCGACCAAAATTCTAAAGGAGGCAAAATTTCACATTTAAAAGAATTATTTCTCGGAAGGATTTTGGAATTCAGAAGTACTAAAAAAAGAAGTTTCCAGTGCTGCGTTTAGTTATAAAAATACTTTAAATTGAAATTCCTGTCGACAAATGCCCCAAGGAAGGCCTGGCTGCCTTATCGTAGTGAGGAAGCGCGTACAGAATAGGTGATCGGCCCCTCGGCGGGTCTGTGATCTCCCCCACCAGCCCGTTTACATTATGAAGGCTCGGCAAACTGCATTAAAAGGGTCTGTGTGTCTTTATGACATGGAACACACGGGTATGATGTCATTGCTGGCGTCATGTAGTGAAGATGGCGGCTGGGGTTGTTGCCCTCGGTAAAACTAACTGCACCGCTGGGAGCAAAGACTGCATAACTAATAAGTTCCTTGTCGGAACCTCATCTCCCTTCTCCCCAAACCTCCACTTTGCGAGCCAATCAGCTGCCACCGAAAGGGACGATTAACTTAATGAGATGCGGTTAAAATCCTGTAACGGTTATTGGGGGGGCGCTGCTCGCAATCGCAAAGAAATGGTTAAATAAACAGAGAAATCCAATTTCTGGAACGTGGCACATCCACCATGACGTAAACCAATAGGATGCTCTCCGGCAGCCATTGGACTTTAACTCCTATGATCCTTATCCATCTGTTTCCTACTGCTAGAGATTAAAAGCAGGATTTATTTCATTGAATCCAAATACATCGAGCGAGATATTATTCACGGTCAGCGAGTGGAAGCCGTGTATTTATTTAACCTTCTCAGACCGCAGCCGATGCTAAATTTGTCACGAATGACCTCCGTGCTGTCTGCGGCTGTAATGTTATCCGGCCCTCGAAATGTCAGCGCTGAGTCCGGCATCACCCACCAACTACATCAGATATACATCATTTATTTCTCTTTTAAATTCTGGAATTTCATGGAAAAAAGAAACATACGGGTATCGGCGGGATCCTGCCTGATACTAAGTAACTATTTCACATAAGGCAGACCCGGCAAGGGCAGCGAGTAGATACGGCTTAATCTTACCTCAACCTTATTTTTTCTTCTATGGAGTCCGGACACGTACATGACGGGGTTAAAAGGGATCTCCCACCATTATTTTTTATTCCTAATACCAGATTAAACATTTTCAAAAATCTTGTAGTTTGTATGATTCTAACTCTGTTATCTGATCCCCGATATACTAAACCCCCCGACTCCTTATCATACTGCCTGTGGGGAACAATAGAATGGCTCGGTCTCAATCACCCACCGAGACTCTCTGACTAATGAAAGTTTATGGAGGAACGGACTTCATTAGCATTGCCATAAAGTATCAGCTCAGTGTGGTGATTGAGCCGGGAAAGTCCCCCAAAATATCACATGACTGACAGCAACGGCGGCTCCAGGTCTGCAGATAAAAGGAGTTTATTGGAGGAAAATGCATATTTATCAGTAACAGCTAAAGACTTGAAGGCATCATCGGAACCGGTTAACATCTCTTCATAAGTCTACGACATGCGAAACATTGAACAGACGTGGAGTCCATGGCAGGACACCACAGAGCTTGCCAAAGAGCACCGTGACTCTCCACCACGCTACCGGGAATGTATGGTGTAAACATGTCAGTGCGTGCACACATGAGAACATCATGCCAATGGTGGAGGGGGCATCATGGAGTTGGGGCTGCTCTATTGTGTTTGCTTCCCATTATCAAAAGGACAGTGACAACGACAATGACAACGTCAGGCCACCAGCTGAAGCTCAGTAGAAGCTGGGTGACGCAACGGGACGATGACCCCAAACATCAGTCAAAGTCAATGGCCCATCAGATGCTGCTGACCTCGAGAGCCGTTCCCACCGGACATCCCGGGAACACGGCCGAGATTACGCAGCTCTGTGCGGAATAACGTCCTAACGGTCCTCCTGAACACATAATTATTTATTATGTGTTTTTATTTATATATTTATTTATTGTTTTATATAGCACCATCATATTCCGTAGCGCTGTACAATGGGTAGACAGGACATAACAAGTAGCATGTAACATAACAAATTGACCACAAGTGAGTTATAAGGGTACGATGGTATATGATTGGGTGGGGTTATAAAGGTGTATTATATAATATTATAGGGATCTCTGCATGGAGCATTATATATATATAAGGATAAGATGGTATATGATTGGGTGGGGTTATAGAGGTGTATTATATAATATAGGGGTTCGGTGCCGGGTATGTACTGCGCTGCGGTATATATTGGCACCTTGTTTCAGGACGAGCAGTCCGTGCCTGCGGCCAGGGGGCGGTGCTGCGGCCCTTACTAGAGATATATCCGCCAGTGGATGGGCCTGGCTTATTGACACCCATTGCTCCGCCCCGTCCACATCTACTGGCATAGTCTGATTCTTGTTACCGCTCCCCCAGCCTAGGGCTCCGCCCAGTGACACCTAGTGTCCGCCCTCTGCCCTAGACACACCTACTGTCCTAGCCTGTGATTCCGGTTGCCCCCACCCCTTACCATCCTTTGCCCCACCCCCTGTCAGCCACCGTCCCAGCCCCTACCGGCCGAGCTTAGTGTGAGTGTTCGTGCCCCGGCTTGTCAGTGTGCTTGTACCCGGCAAGATGGTGCAGATAGTCCACGTGAAGAGCCAGCCCTACCCGGACCAGAAGCCGGGCACCAGCGGGCTGCGGAAGCGGGTCACCGTGTTCCAGGAGCGGCCGCACTACACCGAGAACTTCGTTCAGAGCATCATCTCCTGCACCGAGCCCGGGGAGCGGCAGGACGGGACGCTGGTGGTCGGCGGAGACGGCCGCTACTACATGAAGGAGGCCATCCAGATCATCATCCGGATAGCGGCCGCAAACGGGGTAAGTGGGAGACACAGGCGGCCGGTGCGCGTTATATATACGAATACATACAGTGTCCGAACGGGTGTCCCCTCAGCTCTTACCGGGGCCCCCGAGTGTCCCCTCCGCTCTTACCGGGGCCCCCGAGTGTCCCCTCCGCTGTCACTGTGGCCCCTGAGTACATGGACTGTCCCTGAGTACAAAGGGGAACTGTCTGTAAATACAGAGGATAAGCACCTCTCTGACTGTCAGTGAGCGCACAGGGGGGTCTCTCTGACTGTCACTGAGTGCACAGGGGGGTCTCTCTGACTGTCACTGAGTGCACAGGGGGTCTCTCTGACTGTCACTGAGCGCACAGGGGGGTCTCTCTGTCACTGAGCGCACAGGGGGGTCTCTCTGACTGTCACTGAGCGCACAGGGGGGTCTCTCTGACTGTCACTGAGCGCACAGCGGTCTCTGACTGTCACTGAACACACAGGGGGGGTCTCTCTGACTGTCACTGAGCACACAGGGGGGTCTCTCTGACTGTCACCGAGCACACAGGGGGGTCTCTCTGACCGTCACTGAGCGCATTGGGGGTCTCTCTGACTCCCTGTACCAGTTATTTGTCACCATAGAATCCCCTCATATAGTGACAGCCGCCCTGTGCGCCGTGACTGTCACTATACATGTTTCCCGGCTGTCAGTGCACGGGGTGTGACTGTCATTATATAGAGGGTGTGTGTATGTAACCGCAGGGTGTCCCATGTAACGGTGATGGTCACCCGCCAGCCGCGTGCCGCTGACCCCCAATCTGAGTCCCATACTAAAACCTGACATACGACATATAACTTCCTCCAGTACTTATAGGGTTAATCCCTTACAAACCTCCTCCGGCGCTCCGCGGGTTAAACCCAACCAGTCCTTCATATGGAAGGCATTACCATTTCTAGTCATTCAAGGGTTAATGCCCCCCCACCCCAAAGGGTTTATATTTCCTGTGTAATGAATCATTACTGGTAGGGGCCCCGCCGGTACTGGTTATACTGGGGAGACGGTATATATTTTGTGTCCCATTGGACTCTTTACTGGGGGTCCCTATAGTCTGATCAGCGAACCCCCCGCGGCCTGCATGCTGTATCTGCGCATGGAGAGAATGACGAGTCCTCCTACCTGCCAATCTAATTATGGGCGTCCTGAAGGCTATGCAGGTTGTGGGGCCCCTGGGCCCAAAGAATCCCCCCCTCCACACTACTACAGGGAATGGGCATGAGATGCGAATTTACTATATCATGTAAGGAAGTGGTGGATAAGTGGAGAAGACTCCCAGCAGAAGTGGTAGAGGGTAATACAGCGATGGGATTAAACATGCATGGGATAGACATACGGCTCCTGAATCTAAGACGAGACCAACGACTGATTTAGGAAAAACAGGCAGACTAGATGGGCCGAAAGGGGCCGATCTGCAGCCAGGTTCTAGGTTTCTATGGAGACATCCGCCTCCCAGCAGCCGCTTCAGTTAATCTCTAAACAACGTCTCTCGGGGCCTTTTTTCGGTGCGTGACATTTTACCTTGCGCTGCTCGTTGCCGAGACCCCAGAAGGAAGGCTGCGCTCCTCGCCCCGCAATTGCAATCAAATCCCAGAGACCTCCCCGCCCCCGCCCTGACCTTGCAGCGCCCTTGCTTTGGACCTTATAAAGCCCTGTGGCATTTGCGGTGACCCCCCAGGAATCCCGCGCTCTCGCCTTTCAGCTCGCCTGGCTTTTCAGCTCATCCTTAACTTAGATCAGAATTAAAAAAAACATTTTATGTATTGATTTCTGCAGCGCCGTCGTATACCACGGCAACGTACAGCAGGAGCTCCATTATTAAACGGAGCCTCTACTTCAAAGACGCGACCGAGAACTGACCAAGGTTTAGACGGCCTAATGAGGCTGATCTGCTGTGCAATTCTATATTTCTATGTATAGAGGGTGGTAGATAAGTGGAACAGCCTCCCAGCAGAAGTGGTAGAGGGTAATACAGCGAGGGTATTAAACATGCATGGGATAGACATACGGCTCCTGAATCTAAGACGAGACCAAAGACTGATTAAGGTTTGAGTCTTTACAGCAGGAGAAACGGGCAGACTAGACGGGGGCCGAATGGGGGCCGATCTGCCGGTGGATGTTTTATTAGCGGTTACGATGTTCAGATCAGGAAATATTCTGTTTACTTCCTGTTTGTTACTTTGTGTTGAAATTGTGTCTTTGTGGTTTGATTGCGTTTTAAACCTCTCAGAACGCGGTGATGAAGGGACAGTTTAATGTCCTTGGCAGCCCCGCTATAGAAGAATGAGCATTAAAGTCCTCTGTGAGTAACCCTTGCCCTCTGTGAGAACTTTCTGGATTCTTGCCTGACGCACAAGCTGCAGTCCTCCTTTATGATTGGACATTTCTTGCCACTGATTGGCTGCTTGGAGATTACCCCCCCCCCCCGTGGGAGATCTTCCTGCTCCCTTTACAGCCAATCAGTGGTGGGACAAAAAAGGGACAATGGAGGAGGCTTTAGTACTGCAGCTTCTCCTTTAAGATAAGTCATTTATTGTAATACAAGAAGGAGCGGAGCTCGGGAAAAAGGAGACGCGGAAGTGGTTGGTGGAGAAAGTAGAGAGGCGTTTAGAGAGTGAATGAGAATGCGAGTGAATGAGAATGCGAGTGAGTGTGAGTGTAAGAAACCCTCCGAATTTTGTCCGACCCAAACAGTCTATTCTGTACACTTTTAACCCTTCGATGTGTCTGATCTCTCTCCCTGCCCCCCAGATACTTGCCTTACAGGAGACGTGGCGGAAAGCATCGTAATACGCGGTTTGCCCCCGCAGCCATCCTGCCCCTGTGCTGCCTGCACTACACTTCCTGGGGCAGATGGGGGCATCTTTTACTTGCTTGCTGGGGCTGCCCCTGTAGGTTTGTACGTAGCGCAGGAAGCGGTATATTCTACGCCAGGTTTTTTTTATGTATTTATTACTTTTTAGGTGTTTTTTCTCCGAGGTGCCGTTTGCTGCATTCAGTCTCAGTGATTTCCGCTTATTTTCTGTAGCATTAAAAAAAATGTATGTTTTCAGATCAGACCCGGACTGGCAAAATGCCCAATGGGCTGCTGGCCAACGGCCCTGACCCTGCCTACAATCCAGCCTGTGGTCAGCCTGCACGTCATTCGGCAGCCTTAAAGTGCCAGAGCCCATTAATTGCCCCCAGTCCGGCCCTGATGCACACAGTCACGGGGGTGGGGGTTCTTTTTAGCGGATCATTGTGATGTCAGCTTTTTGGGGGGAAAATACCACCCTGGCCGCTGCCTCATGGCGTGTGGCTTCTATGAGACTTGGGGGGGGGGGGGGGGATATTTGGCTAATATGTGCAAGGTGGACCGGGGCTGCCCCCTCTCCCAAAGTTTTTAGTACCCTAAATAGTGTGAATTTCACCTTGTGGAGGGGTCCGTGGGGGGCACTTTTATTCTGTATATAGTGCACCACGTTTGCACTGTTTTTTTGTTTTTTTTCACGTGCATCTTTTTTTGGGATTTTTGAAATGGTTTTGTTAATACAAAAAAACGCCATTATTTCCATGCACCGAAATGTCAGGACTTCCGTCACGTTTTTATCCCCCCCCCACCCCCGACACATTGTGAATCGGTGAATACACGCCATGATCCCCCAAACGCTGAGCTGAAAAGCTTGCAATCTATTATAAACGGACAAATCAATAATCACAACCTCCCCAAACTCACAGAACACAATAGAAGAAAAAAATACTAAAGTGCAAAGAAATCGAAAAAAAAAAAAAAATATTAAAAGGATTTACCCCTCTAAATTGGGTAAATATATATATATATAATATAATGTGATATATATATATAATGTGATGTGATATATATATATATATATATATATAATGTGATATATGTGTATGTATATATATATATATATATGTGTGTATATATATATATATGTGTGTGTATATATATATATATGTGTGTGTATATATATATATATGTGTGTGTATATATATATATATGTGTGTGTATATATATATATATGTGTGTGTATATATATATATATATGTGTGTGTATATATATATATATATGTGTATGTATATATATATATATATGTGTATGTATATATATATATATATGTGTATGTATATATATATATATGTGTATGTATATATATATATATATATATATATATATAAAATATAATGGGTGATATGATGTCATATGATATGGACATATTACCCAGGGAGTGCAGTCACATCAGATATGTGGATGTCCTCAAAGAGGTCTCGCCAGCTCCAACTTCACCCAAAACAAATCCCTTCCGATTGGATCGAGAGGACATAAAACGCAAGCTCAATACCACATTTTGATAGAATTTTTTTTTTTAAATATAGTTTTTTTTGTGTTTTTTTTACATATAATGTAAATGATCCCCCCGCAGTAAAAGTATAAAGGTCATGAAATAGCCAAAGAAATAAAAAAAATAAAAATTGGTGCTTTTGCACTTCAAGACGTCGCTCATCTCAATTTAAAGGGGTAAATCCTTTTATATATTTATTTTTTTTATTTGGAATTTGTTTATTTTACGCTTTAGTCCTTTTTTTCTGTGTAGGAAGAGTCGCGCTGTAAACATGGCTGCTAGGTGGACATAACCGCCTTTTCGTTCTCCGTATACAGTATTTCGCGCTGTTTAACGGCCAAAACAAACAGGACTTTCTCCTTTGGGAGCGACGGCTGAGAGAGAGACTCGCGAGTCCCAGCCTCGGGATCGCAGAATAAAATGAGAGATTTTTTTTATTTTAAAGGGACGTTTTAATGCATTCCGCAGCTGTGGGGTCCCTTTACATTTCCGTGTTGTAAATGGATGAGGGGGGCTGAGGAACCCCCCCTATAAACATTTGCCCCGTTCCCTGCCCCCCAGGTATGTTTCGTGCAGGAGATGTCTTCGGCAAACACTACGCAAGGGGTCTGTGCGGAAAACACTACCATTGGTTTCAGTGGGAGCGCGTTCTCGTCGCTGATTGGCTGGTCGGTTTACTAGACCCGTGGGGTCACCGGCAGAGAAGGGGGTAGTATGCAGGCGGCGCAGTAGGGCAGGGGTGGTAATTCTGCTGATTCAGCGTGATTTGGCGCTACTCATTCAGCTCTGGTCTGAATGGTCGTTCTAATCCCTGAATGTTTAACTTTCGCACCTTCGTATGAATTAACTCCGCGCTGCTGCTGCTCCTCGTTCACCCGACGCGACCTCGCGGACTCACCGGGGGCCGGACGAGAAACGCGTTTACAGCTTACCTTTATTCACATTTTGTTTTAATGGAATTCATTTATAAAAAAACCCAAAAAACCTAAATAAAAATAAAAGATCCAAACTAGAAACAGAACCTGCCGGCAGATCGGCCCCATCCGGCCCCCGTCTAGTCGCCCGTTTATCCTGCTGTAGAGACTCAAACCTTAATCAGTCGTTGGTCTCGTCTTAGATTCAGGAGCCGTATGTCTATCCCACGCATGTTTAAACCCCCTCACTGTATTACCCTCTACCACTTCTGCTGGGAGGCTGTTCCACTTATCTACCACCCTCTTGGTGAAGTAAGAGAGATCTGGAAGATAAAAAATCCAATCCAGCGTCCCAGTCGCAGCTGGAAACGTTTCTTCTGAACCAACGTGTTTTCTAACCCCATTTGTTTTAATGATCTTATCTATATTTTCTGTGCGACCAGATGGTCCGATGGAATTAGCGGCAGTGGCTGATTGTTCATGGAAAGACCAGTAAACAGGTTCCTGATGTTCAGGGATTTGGATATAAAAAATTGTAAGATTGTAAGCTCTTGTGAGACGGGCCTGGAAGAAGCGCAGCAGGAATTGTGGGCACTATATAAAACATTAAAAAAAATCGTTATATTAAACAGAAATACCGGTTATCGGCCACACGAGGGAGCCCTTTCACTGGCAGTATTTTGCGACTTTTCTTTTCTAAGAAAACCATTTTCAAGAAATTCCCATAAAAATGTAGCCTTTATTTTGATGCAAAGACCAAAGCTTTACCCTCAACGCCAATCCAGCATATTTCATATCAAAATGTAGACTTTTGATTTATGAGAATCGTGTTTGATGGGATTTTTAAAATTCTGGAATTTTGGGCCAAAAATTGACACCGGTTTCCAGAAATGAATTATTTGTAGTAAGAATGTATCAAACAATTTTTACATTTTTAAAAAAAATAAATTTGAGTATAAAAATATTAAATAAAGCAATTTCTTTCTTTCTGTAAATACTGCTGCCGTGGGATATATATTGGATTTTTTGGCTGTACGTGCCTGGGCCATATACATATACACACACACACACACACATATATATATATATATATATATATATATATATATATGTGTGTGTGTATATGTATGTGTGTGTGTGTATATATATATATATATATATATATATCGCTTTAAATGGCCGAGCAGAGTAAAGTTGTGACCTTAAAATTAGAAAGGCTAATGATACTGAACTTGGAAACGCGGCACCGAGTCCTCCATGTATCCTGGACATTGGAGATGATAAAGGTCGTATTACAGGGAAGGGGAAACAGGTGCTCCCCTCCCAACAACATGGTTGCTTCTAAATCCCCATACCTCCCAACTGTCCAGTGCCTTGAAAGGGCAGTCCTGATTTTCAGGCACTATCCCGCCAAAGCTGGCCTACTTTTTCGGCATCTCCCGTTACCGCCAAGGGAGCTGTAGAAGGAATGGAGGTCTGTGACCTCCCGAGTGGCCACCTTGTTACTTTGGAGCCATATAAGGGGTTTCTGCTGGAACGCCTGGAATGTTGGGGGATATCCCCCTCTTATAGTTGATAGGAGGTCCCCATCTAAACCCTACTTAAACTTGTCAGCCAGATCTCACCATATTCTCTCTTTATAATATTCGAGAAGCCTTCTAAACGCTCGGGAAAGTGCTGACGGTGCCGACGGTGCCGGGGGGAGCGCTGGAATCCACGCTGACGGGGCACGAGTAGCAAATCTTTTTACTCACTGCTTCCATGAGCATTCAGTGTGCGGACCCCTCCAGGCACCCATAGGGTCCATAACGTTAGGGCTTCTTCCCTTTAACGTGTTTTAAGAATATAGTGAAACTCCCAAAGATCTCTAAGCCTACTATATATATATCTATATATTATAGTGAGGAAGGGCCCCGCTATGTCCGATTTTAATGCATTTTGGGGGAAAAAATCACATGCTCCTATTCACATAATAACAATAATCTGATAAATTTACTTTAGGATTTTCATCGAATTTGTGAACTCTAAATGGTTTTCAGAAGGATGCATTGCCCACCTCTCAGGGTCAAACCTTCCACGCACAGAGGACCTCATTAAATTAGGAGGTCGAGAACCCAACGGATATTTTTTAACCCTGTGGATATATAAACCTAAGCGAGAGCTCGGGTTAATTGGGGAGGACTGAGCCGCTCGAGAACACCGCGGTACAGGTGCGGCGATCGGGAATCCAATGCTAAGGAATCCCCCCGACTCTGAGTCAGCGCGTCCCACGAGAGAGGGCAGAGGATTTATTTATAGTCTCCCATCCAATGATACGCTAAGAATCCCCTCGACTTCCTCTAAGTTTGCAAGTTACAAAAATAGAATCTCGCGATCTGGAAAGGACAAAATGTATACAAAACCCCTGCTAGCGCTTCCCGCGTCGGACGCGACCTTCTGAGGTTACTGCTGATATTATTTCTTCCCTCTCGATCCGGTAATCGGGGAGGCACAGGTGCAAAAAAAAAAAAAAAGAGCTGAACGCGCGGAACTAAGCCTGGCAAAGAGTCAGAGCGAGCTGGAGAACCCGGACATTCTAATCGCTCGTTACCGGTCTGCCTCGCAATCGAGGAAAATTCCGAGCGGAATCCATCGAACCGCAGAAGATTATCGGCCTCCGAGGCTTCTCTGCGCTGAAAATCTCTCGTTTCTTTCGCCAAGGTGTACGGCGGAGTGCGATGTATAGGTTTGAACGTATTTTCCTCCCGTGACAGTGATCGCTTCGGACAAGTGTAAGAAAAACTTCTTCAGTTACAGAAACCACATTGGACTCGACGTCGAGAGAGTTATTTTTGGTCTCCCCTCTGCCTCGCTGAATCTCTTACCGGTGGATTTGACATAAGCTGCTCTTCAAAACTGAATTTCTTTCATTTTTATTTGTTGAGACGCTTCTTGAATTTATTTATTTTTAATTTTTTTTCTTAATTTTATTTATTTTTTTTAATTATTTTTTTTTTTCTCCATTTTTGGCTTCCATGCATTAAAGAAATGGAGGACAGTCCTCTTCCTTTGTTGACGTTGCCGACTATTTCCTACTATGACCAGAAACCGGGAACCAGCGGACTCCGAAAGAAGACGTTTTTTTTCGAAGCGAAGATTAACTACCTGCAGAATTTCATCCAGAGCATTTTTTCTTCCATAGACTTAAGGGATCGTCAGGGATCTACCATGGTTGTCGGGGGCGATGGTAGATATTTTAATAGATCCGCAATAGAAATAATAGTGCAAATGGCAGCTGCGAATGGGGTTGGTATAAACGTACCTCTGCTTATGTTACCTGTATGCTTCTCCAAATTAAACTCTGACTGCCAGGAGACAGGCATCACTGTGTATATATATATATATATATATATATATATATATATTAATATATATTATATATAGAGAGAGAGATTTCATGTAGTACCCACATTTTTAATTTCTTTTTTTTTTTTATAAATTTCTAAAAAAAAAAAAAAAATTGTGTTTTTTTTTTTATTATTTTAGACAAATTATTTGTCTAAATTTCTTGCATTATGTTCGTTAGATATAGTAATGCAAACTTAGTTTTTTTTGTTGTTTTTTTTAAATGAGATTTTATAATTTTACGTTACAATTTGTGTGATTTCCGAGTTTAACAAAACTGGTGCATTTAATATTTTTTTTTATAGCTTTGAATACCAAAAAAACAATGTGCTTTATTTAAACTGAAAATGTTTTTGCCATTAGAAGAAAAAAAAAAACACTTCTGTCTCTTCTGGTGAATGTGACTCCCCCATATAAAGGATTTTTTTATTTTTTATTTAGTTTTTCTGTGAGTTATAGTTTCAGTGCGTGTAATATTTTGATGTAATGGTTGAAATGTAATTTAGAATGTAATATTATAAATGCTACGTGTGTAACAGTAATGTAAGGAGATTGTGGTTTTAATGCTTTGGGGAACTAATTGGGGTTGGAAGAAAAAAGTGTTTTTTTTCTTCAGTAAACTTGCCATTGGGATAATATGAAAATTGGCTTGCTTAATTCTAAAATCAGAGCTAACTAGGCTATGATGTCACTTTTGTGTCTTAATTAGATATTTTGTGCCTCCAAAAATCTTAGATATGATGTCATAGCTTTGTGACACTTACATGATATCACCTGTGGCGCATTTTTTTCAAAACAAGGGTCGTTTCTACCAATTTTTGGATTCTGCTCAGGGCGATGTTTATTTTTTAAACGCTGTTTTGTATATTTTTGTATTTTTATGTATTATCATGGTGAGCTGCAGATATAGTCTGAGCTCAACGGCAGACTAGATGAGGCCGCGTGACGCTTATCTGCCGTCAAATTCTATGTTTCTACGTACTTTAAATTTATACCAAAAAAAAGACCCAACTGCAAGCATTAATAGTTTAATTTTTTTTTTTTTAATAAAAGCTTTTTTTTGTTTGGATGAAGATCATTTATTTATTTTTTTTATCTTGGTTGTCATTCATTTTACAGTCTGATTTGTAATTTTTTTACATATTTTACATTTTTTTAAAAATTTTTATTTACTGGTGTTTTCACATTCCCACGCGGCCACGGTATATGTGTCAATGTTTTTGCAATTGGAACCAATCAATGAACAGCTCGTGTCTTTACTGTCAAATGGGCATCATTGCTACTCAATTGCCCTTTTCACTCCTAAGAGGGGCTGTTTGGTTTTAGGGGGTGTGGTTAGAGGTGTGGCTGGGGGTGGGGTTTACATGACTTTTTATGTGATTTTGTGAACTATCGATAGCTATTTATGTAACGAAGTGAGGCCTTTAGAATAATCCATAGGAATCTAAAACAAGAGGAGTTTTTAATTTTGTTAACTTTTCGTGGGAAATCTGGCCACTTATTATGAAAAATGTTTCATTTAAAAGTTTTGCAAGACTTATGCTTTTTCTAATTTTTTTTAAAAATATTTAGTTTGTTTATTGTGCTTTTTCTCTTGTGTTTTAGATCGGGCGCTTAGTTATTGGGAAGGACGGAATTCTCTCCACGCCGGCCGTGTCCTGCATCATCAGAAAGATAAAAGCCATCGGCGGTATAATCCTAACGGCCAGTCACAACCCCGGCGGCCCTAATGGGGACTTCGGAATTAAGTTTAATACATCGAATGGAGGTGAGAAAGACTTAGAAATCGGACGGGTTTTACTAATTGCGTAGGCGGTAAAAACCTCACGGAAAAGTAGAACCCCAAGGAACGCAGTTTAAAAAAAAAATAAAAAAAAATGGCAAATTTAAAAATGTATTTTTGTTTATAATCGCAGCTCAAATCCAAGAAAAGCAACCCACATCCCATCGGTTCTGAGGTCTCTCCTCCCATTAATTCTAACAAATCTGTGATAAGGAAAAACGATCAATTCCTCTAATCGCCTATTTTAAAATCACAAAATTCTATCCTCCCAGCTTCATTCAAAACTCTATAAACCACATTTCACCATTTTACGTGTTTAATATATTCAGCATTTGCAAAAGTTTGTCACCAAAGCATTCATTTAACCTATTGTTTATATTTATATATATATATATATAATTTATTTTTAACAAATTTCTGTTCCGATACAGGCCCGGCTCCCGAGGCCATCACTGATAAGATCTTCCAGATCAGCAAAACCATCGAAGAATACACAATCTGCCCTGATCTTAACGTGGATTTGGGAACGATCGGAAAACAACAGTTTGATTTGGAGAACAAATTCAAGCCATTTACAGGTAAAAAATAATAATAATAAAAAAATTAGAATAAGTTTGGTAAAGATTTTTTTTATTATTAATAAGTATGTCTTCATGGCTTATTAGGCCACAGATATTATTATTATTATTATTATTATTATTATTAGATATATTTCTAAATGCCTGTTTTATATTCAGAAAACTTGTATTATAATGGAGGCGGGGAGAGGTCGGAGGTCGGGGGGGGGGGTCATATCTGGTGCCCGCATTGGCCATTTTTTCCTGGAAATGTTACATTTTACACGCTGACCACCGGCTCATGTAAAGTGCTGCCCCCTGCAGGGCGTGGGAGGTATAACTAAGTAATGGAGTCTCCAATTCTTTTATAATTAGGTTAGGCTTAACCCAAGGGTTAGCATGACGTCTAAGCTTAACCTGACCCACCGAGAGGTTAGTCTACAGAGGATTTCCAAGGCTAAACATTGATCTATATTGTGCCGATTTGGACTTTTTTCGCCCCATAACTTTTTATTTTTCCGTGGTTTCTGTTGCAGTGGAGATCGTGGATTCCGTGGAAGCCTACGCAAACATGCTGAGAAATATCTTTGATTTCAGTGCCTTAAAAGAGCTGCTTTCTGGGCAAAATCGGCTGAAAATCCGAATTGATGCGATGCACGGAGGTAATGTCCGGGTAATGAATAAACCGGTCAAAAAATTGGTTTCTTTTACAAATCCGACGCTGGCCTTGAGTTCGCCGTTCTACGTTTCCGTACACAAAATAAATCCAAGTATTTACAGGTTAAAAAAAGAGATGTATTAGAAACCCGCTATCCTAATAAATTCATATTTATTACTTTATCATTGAGTTCATTATTAAGGTTTATTTTTTCGTCTATCACAGTAATCAGTATGAAAGTGTTTTGGTTTTTTTTGTCTTTTTATTGTTTTTTGTATTTGCCGAACCAGTCGTTGGTCCGTACGTGAAGAAAATTCTGTGCGAGGAGCTTGGCGCGCCCGCGAATTCCGCCGTGAACTGTATCCCGCTTGAAGACTTCGGAGGTCATCATCCGGACCCTAACTTAACGTACGCGTCCGAGCTGGTGGAAACCATGAAAACCGGAGAGCATGACTTTGGAGCCGCTTTCGATGGGGATGGGGTGAGATCGCACTTTATTTAATAATTTTTTATTATTTTATTAAGGACAATGCATTGGTCTTGAAGGGGTTAAAATTTCCTCTTTGAGAGTCTTTCATGAAGCCACTTTTTAATAAAGATTAATAAAGATATTTCTTGGGAGAATCTTGGGAGGACTCCATATGAAGAAACATTTAATATTATTTGTATAGCGCCAACAATTCCTGCAGCGCCTCTTACAGTCCCTACATTCAAAGGGTCTAAGACAACTGGAACTCTCAGACTGACATAAGAGGACCCGGCTCGCAAGAGCTTACAATCTAGAGGCAGTAACCTAAATGTGACAATAAATGTAACTCTGATGTCATTTTGCCCCCCTTGTCTCAATATTTGTGATAATAGCTTTAGAAAGGGCTGGAAACAATCTCTGGCGCTAGAGTCCACCGCGCCTTCCTCTTAAACGGTACAGGGAGAGAACAGGAAGTGGCTTACAACTTCCTGATTGAGCCGACCAATGGGATTCCAATGCAGTCTGCGCTTAGGGATCATGGGAAGTGGAGGGAAATTAGCATGAAACGCCCTGATCGTGCCCTTTGTGTCCATTCACCTCCCCTCAGGGGCATTTAGCATATTGAGAATTTATTGCCCCCTCTGTGTTGTTTTTTTAGGATCGTAACATGATACTCGGCAAGAACGCTTTCTTCGTTAACCCATCGGACTCCGTGGCTGTCATCGCAGCCAATATTTTCAGTATTCCCTACTTCCAGCAAACCGGGGTTCGCGGGTTCGCGAGGAGCATGCCGACGAGCGGGGCTCTGGACAGGTATGGATGATCCGTACATCGTAGCGACCCTCGCAGCAAACATTTCCATCAATTTGATTTGTGTTTTCCTTTTGTGTGTCTTATCTTTAGAAATGTTCGTATTAACCCCTTAATGACAAAGCCTGTACATGTACGGGCTCAAAATGCATTGTTTTCAATGGGTTTAGGGACCGCCCATTGTCCTTAAGGGGTTAATATAAGTTTAAGCATTCGCTTGTAGCGGCTCCAGTCCCGTTTTCAAGTACCTTCCAAAGTAGTTATTGTGGCTGGAAAATCAGCCATTTTTCTCATTTAAGCTCCGCCCCCAGCTGCCTCTCCTGAGACTAGGAAGCATACTTAAGTATGACTCCTGCACATGCTCAGTAGCACCCCAATTAAAGACAATGGAAGCTCAGCTTACCTCTAAATAGAGGGGAGTAGCAAAAGCCAACTTCATGTATGCTATCCAGGGATTGATGTTCAACCAACATACATGGGATTGGCTCCTATTGTTGGGAGTTTAGCTCTTATTATCATCAGTGAGGGCGTTAGCAGGAAGTGTACTTAAGAATGCTTCCTATTCACACTTCCTGGTTTCCGTAGAGGTAGCCGAGGAGGAGTAAACTGAGACAAAAATCTAATTTTCTATCTCCGTTAGCTAAAGAACGTATATACCAATATTCCCATGGGGTAAAATACACCGGAGTCCATCCAAAATGGACTCTGATATGCGTTAGAAAACAGCGTTTTGGGGGTTTATGCTCTAAGAAAGGTCTGTAATGGTGAGAACAGGTGTCCTAGTGACACGTCACGGGATGACTGCGTTATTATTCCTCCCCATGTCGACTTTAAGGGATGGAGGCTGGATTATGATTTAAAACACGAGTATTAAAAATCACCTGACGAAAGCAATGGATATTATAAGGCTTTGGTGTCTCGACATTTTTTATATATATATATATATATATATATTATTTTTTTGTATATTTTTTTTCTGCTAAATTCCAAAAACTAATTAGTTTGGGTTTCTGCTCTTTTTACATAAAAAAAAATGTATATAAAGATGAAATAGACTCTGTTTCCCTCCTCGCACCTTATAATCCATCCCCATGGCAACATAAAAACAAAACTTTTGGTGAAGAAAACAGAATTTAGGCTTCATAAGTCCATAAAACATATAAAAGAAAGCGTATACTGCCAGCACCAAGGAGGTGTAAGAAACATTTTTCTTCGCAAAAAAAACCCAGGGCCAAAATATAAAATCTGGCGTTTAATTGCGATCATTTCTTTTTTTAATAGCGCTAGCGGAGCCGTGAAAACCATAATCCAGTATTTTAATTTTGTTCTTTTAAAGAGTGGCAAAAGCTACAAAGATCGCTTTATACGAAACCCCGACCGGGTGGAAATTCTTCGGAAATTTAATGGACGCGGGAAAGCTGTCCCTCTGCGGAGAGGAGAGTTTTGGAACCGGTGAGTCACGGGGGGGGTTCCAGAATTTAATCAAATTTTCTGTTTTGTTTTTTTTTTTAACGTTATTATAATGATTTTGTTTTATGCAGCGCTGCACGAGAGTCTGAAAACTGCCTGTAAACATTTATTTAAAGAGGAAGTCCCATACATAACACCCTCCCCAGAGCTGTATGGAGTAATCATACCCCCCCAGCCCTGTATAGAGTAACCCCCCCCCCCAGTAATGTCGGTCAGTGACAAAAACCGGGTCTTATCCCATTTTATCCCAATAAACCTCATTTATCTGCAGAGCTGGAGCCGCCATTGCTGTCAGTCATGTGATATTTGGGTGAGTTTCCCGGCTCAAACACCACACTGAGCTGATGCTTTATGGCGATGCTAATGAAGTCCGTTCCTCCATAGACTTTCATTAGTCAGAGAGTCCAGCTGGGTGATTAAGACTGAGCCATTCTACTGTGTCCCACATGCAGTATGATAAGGAGTCGGGGTGTTTGTCTAGTAGATTGAGGGAAGCAGATACAAATGTCTAATATGCATGACTTAAATGCAGCCGATGCCTTGATATGCCCCGTGTTAAGCATATGTAATAGGTGGGATTTATTCAATGTGGCCCTTCTGATTGACCTATACATTGTGCAGGGCCAGCTCGGCCCTGGGATGTCCCTTTCATAATGCATAGATAATTTTTTTTTTTTTTGTGAATAAACCCTAATGAATCGCTCTTCGCTCACCTTTTAATTATATATTTGCCCCCCCTTTTTTTCCTAATTCCTCCAACTTCTACTATTTATGAAGCTTTAGTGGAGCAAATAATATAAATATATATATATTATTACTTATTGTTTTATATAGCGCCATCAAATTCCATAGCGCTGTACAAAGGGGGTAGACAGGACATAAGTAGTATGTAACATAACAATATATATATATATAATGTACGTATATAGTGTGTGTAGGTGATTTAAAATTCTAATTATATAGCAGGTCATCGCAGCACACAGCTTTTGGTCTGGAACGGAATCTAAACCCCCCCCTTTTTTTTTTTTTTTTTTGCAGTAAGTTCTGTAAAAGTTGGCAGAGTCTGAAATTTCTTCATTTTAAATACATTGTAATATATGAATGTAACCGGAATAAATGAGTACTTGACAAGAGGCTTACCGCACACTTCCCTTCCTACGGAGACGTTTCATTTTGGACTTTTAAATAAACATTTTATTTGGCGACAGCTTTTTGGAATTTCGTTATTTTTAACAGATGTATAATTTTAAAATTCAGCATTTTATACGGAATATTATCCCGGCCAAGCATCGTATCTGACACGGGCCGTGTGCTTATATTTCACAACGACCCAATTAAGATTGGAGGAGATTTGAAATCATTGTGCAGCTTTTTTTTTTTTTTTTTTAATTTAATTTTTATTTTCTTATTTCCAGGAAAATTTCCCCTGATATGATGTCATATAACAGTCTATATAATAGGAAATATGAAATTACTGAAAGGGGTTTATTAATTTCTTAATAAATGAATTTTATATGGGGGAAAAAAAAAACTGCGAAAAGTTCAAGAATGTATTAAAAGTTCTAGAATTTTCAGCCTCTGCATTTAACTGACTTTTCTGTGATTTGAGCCAATCGGGATACAGCCTTGAATCCAGAGCACGATCAGCGAGCCCTCATCAGAATTAAGTACCCTCAGTGGGGTATAAACTGTATACGTCGGTAATATTGTGCTGAGGGCGCTGGAGTAAGGAAGAGGATAGGGTAATAGAGATAACAAAAAAAATCTTAAAATTCAATACATTTAGGAAAACGCATATGAACAAAATCATAAAAAAAATCCTGGTGATAATGAAAAGGGTTAAATATTATTAGTATTGAAGATATTGAATGCCGTGCAGCCAACGCGTTTTGCGGCTTCTTTTCGCGCATGTTAAAATGAAATGTTTTCGCAGGTTCCGATCACATCCGAGAGAAAGACGGTCTTTGGGCTGTCCTCGCCTGGTTGTCCATCGTTGCCGTTCGCAAGCAAAGCGTGGAGGACATCTTAAAAGACCACTGGCAAAAATACGGCCGCAATTTCTTCACCAGGTGAGCCGTTGGAAAGACCTGGCGTTCCGTCCGTCTTCCCTCCCCGAGCGTTGGTGTCTTGGTCCTCCGTGGCTGAGAGCTTGTTGTGGCCCCTCTGTCTGGTAGGTACGACTACGAGGAGGTCGATGCAGACGGAGCCAATAAGATGATGAAGGACCTGGAAGCCTTGATGTTTGACCGTTCTTTCGTTGGACAGAAGCTTTCCGTCGGAGATAAAGTTTACACGGTGGAGAAAGCCGACAACTTCGAATATAGCGACCCCGTTGACGGAAGTATCTCCAGGAACCAGGTAGGAGGCCCAGGGGTCGGGAATGGGGATCGTAGCGTTCTTGGCATTGAGTGGGAAATGGGTGAGGAGCTGCTCTTCTGTGAGTGTCCGTGTTGGAGCGTTGGCGTAGAGGCCATTGGACGGGATCCAAGCTGGAACCAGGCTGAGCATTGCCTGAAACCATCAGAAAACTCCACTCATTCCAGTCTTATGACATCACCGACATAAACTTGGAGTCCTCAGCTAGCTTTCCAGAGGAAGCCGAGGTTACTGAAGCCCCTACTTATCTTTTTTTTTTTTAGGGATTAAGACTTATCTTCACCGATGGATCCCGGATCATCTTCAGACTGAGCGGTACAGGAAGTGCCGGCGCGACCGTCCGGCTCTACATAGACAGCTACGAGAAAGACGCCCCCAAAATATACGAAGACCCCCAGGTAACATCCGCGATAACTGACCAATACCATACAGTCACCGCTGGCGATCTATACCAACCAGCCGCTCGTTGCTTGCGGTAAACTTTCTGACAAATTGCTGCCTCCTGCGGTTTGTGAAATGCATCAACATGCAGAAGCGCATCGGGTTATACATCCCACATACTGCAGGGGGCAGCACTGTGCACGTGAAACGTATGGCTTTCCCAAAACAAAAATGGCCGCCCTGCGAGTGACTATTGGGTGATTGAATGACACTTCTTTCTTTGGAAGTAAAAGAATTCTTTTTTTTTTTTTTTTCTTCTCGTACCCACAAATTAAAGCAAAATATTTTAATGCTAGTAATTTGTTTATAAATGTGGTTAACCCTTCAGGGACCAAAGCCTTATTGCCCCCCCCCCCCCCGAACATCTGTTGTGCACCGGGGTCTGCGTGCGCTTCGTTTATTTTCTGCTCGGAAACGCTCGAATCCTAACGAGTTCCTAATTTTGAATGTTTTTCCTATGTTGTAAAGCTATCGCCTGCGTGCCAGCGCAACGTTTAAATTCCTCCCCGTGTTCTGCTGTGGGTTTTGGCTCGGCTCCCCTTTCCTGTCATCTTTAAACTGCTCTGACGCGCACGCCACGGGGCGCAGTAAAACTCCGGCTCACCCCCCACGCTCTGGATCTTAATTTTAACAACCCAGAGAACTCCAGCCACGTTTTCTTAGCCTTTGATACGGCGTAGGACGGGGGGGGGGGAGGAGAAATAGTGCGTGTGCGAGCGTGAGTGTCTGTGGGACACGGACCAGTTCCCCCCATAATTCCCCACCTTGTTAACACGTGTCGGCCGCAGACTGTTGTATACACAGCTGGGGGGGGGGGTCCGATCATTTCCCGGCATCCGGTTTGATTGCTTTCAGCCTTTCACAGTTCATTGGCAAACCGTTGCACAACACTGCGGTATATGATGGCGCCATGTAACTCAATACATGATAACAAGCCACACGTCGTGTACTTTTTTTTTTTTTTTTTTTTATGGCTATTCCGAGCTTTAAGCCCCAACGCCCTGAACGTATTTGGGGACAGAGCGGGGAATACGGAATTAGAATTACCGATCGATAACCGGATTCCATATCGGAATTCCAAAAGAGTCTGAAGTTCTATCGCTTTCCCAGTCTTCGGATCCTATGTTCCGGATCCCGAGGGCCCCGTGGCCCCGCTGTACAGATAATACACGTAGCGCTGCTTAGTAGCAACCCTTTGGCTGTTGGGCTTGAGGATCTGGGGATGATGCGGAACGTGCGGCCATGCAGCTACTTAATGGTTGGGAAGCCTCTTGTTATAAGGAACGTTTAGTGATATGGCGCCGGCAGATTCCGTAGCGCTGTTACGATATAGGGACGGTAAAAGTCAATAACGGGAAAACCGACCATGCGCAAACTGGCTATAAAATTCACACACGGGTAGACCGACTGGTACAAGAGGAAAAGAGGGCCCTGATCTTGTGAGCTTGCAATCCATGAGAGGGAATGAGGGAACCCAACAATGTACTCTGGGCTACAATTACAAAACCTTAACACGACCTGATTACACGAACAGAAATATATTGTATTTACAATTTAAGTTTTTAGGTTTAATGAAACATGGTTACTAATGGAAAAAAAAACATTAATTTATATATAATAAATATTATTTATATATATTTTTTTCCCGATCGTATCGTGTTTCTGTAGAATTCCTTAATGTCTTATTATTTATTTC